>JAURSC010000151.1:0-75428 GCA_030788265.1 Drosophila americana | reverse complement strand
ATACAACAACTTAATTTTCGACCGATCGTTCCTATGGCAGATATATGATATAGTCGTTCGATCTTAATCGTATTTTGCATATATATGAGGAGCTTAGTAAAACTAACAAATACCGAGGTTGGTTAAGATATCTTGAAAAAAAATGTTTTTTCATACAACAACTTAATTTTCGACCGATCGTTCCAATGGCACTATATGATATAGTGGTTTCCGATCTTATAGGATTTTGGATATATATGAGGAGTATAGTAAAACTAATAAGTGCCGAGTTTGGTAAGATATCTTGATAAACAAAATGTTTTTTCATACAAAAAACTAATTTTTGACCGTCGTTCCTATGGCTGCTATATGATATTGTGGTCCGCTCTTAATAGGACTTTGCCTTAACATGAAAAGCAAAATTTTCCTTCCTACATGTATTTTGCATATATATGAGGAGTATAGTAAACTAACAAATGCTTAGTTTGGTCAACTATCTTGAAAAAAAAATGTTTTTCATAAAACAACTTAATTTTCGACCGATAGTTCCAATGGAAGCTATATGATATAGTTGGTGATCTTTAGGATTTTGGATATTATGAGGAGCTTTGTAAAACTATTAAATGCCGACTTTGATCAAGATATCTTGAAAACCATAGGTTTTTCGTACAAAAACTTATTTTTCGACCGATCGACCCTATGGCAGCTATATGATATAGTGGTTCGATCTTAATAGGATTTTGCATATATATGAGAAGTAGAGTAAAATAATAAATGCCGAGTTTGGTCAAGATATATTTAACAAAATGTTTTTTCATACAAAACTTAATTTTCGACCGATCGTTCCCATGGCAGCTAAATGATGTAGTGGTTCAATCTTAATAGGATTTTGCATATATATGAGGTAAAGCAAAACTAACATATGCCGAGTTTGGTCAAGATATCTTGAAAAAAAAATGTTTTTTTCATAAAATAACTTAATTTTCGACCGATCGTTCCTATGGCAGCTATATGATATAATGGTTCGATATTAATAGGATTTTGGATATATGTGGAGCTATGTAAACTAATAAAAGCCGCTTCGGACAAGTTAACTTGATAAACAAAAGGTTTTTTCACACAAAAACTTAATTTTCGACCGATCGTTCCTATTGCAGCTATATGATATAGGTCCGATCTTAATAGGATTTTGGATATATATGAGAAGTATATAGTAAACTAATAAATGTCCAGTTTGGTTAAGATATTTTGAAAAACAAAATGTCTTTTCATACAACAACTTAATTTTCGACCGATTGTTCCTATGGAGCTATATGATATAGTGGTTCGATCTTAATAGTATTTGCATATATGTGAGGGGTATAGTAAAACTAATAAATGTTCAGTTTTGGTCAAGATATCTTGAAAAACAAAATGTTTTTTCATACAACAACTTCATTTTTCGACCGATCGTTCTTTGGCAGCTATATGATATAGTGGTCCGATCTTAAGGATTTTGCATATATATAAGAAGTTAAGTTAAACTACTAAATGCCGAGTTTGTTCAAGATATCTTGATAAACAAAAGGTTTCTATGGCAGCTATATGATATAGTGGTCCGCTCTTAATAGGACTTTGCCTTTATATGAAAAGCAAAATTTTCCTTCATACATGTCTTTTGCATATATATGAGGGTATAGTAAACTAACAATTGCTTAGTTTGGTCAACATATCTTGAAAAAAAAAAATGTTTTTCATAAAAATACTTAATTTTCGACCGATCGTTCCTATGGCAGCTATATGATTATGTGGTTCGATATTAATAGGATTTTGGATATATATGAGGAGCTTTGTAAAACTAATAAATGCCGACTTTGGTCAAGTTAACTTGATAAACAAAAGGTTTTTTTCATTCAAAAACTTAATTTTCGACCGATCGGTCCTATTGCAGCTATATGATATAGTGGTCCGATCTTAATAGGTTTGGATATATATGAGAAGTATAGTTAAACTAATAAATGTCGAGTTTGGTCATGATATCTTGATAAACAAAAGGTTTTTTCATACAAAAACTTAATTTTCGACCGGTCGTTCCTATGGCAGCTATATGATATAGTAATTCGATCTTAAAAGTATTTTGCATATATATGAGGAGTAAAGTAAAACTAATAAATGTCGAGTTTGGTCGATATATTTTAAAAAACAATATGTTCTTTCATACAACAACTTAATTTTCGACCGATCGTTCCTATGGCAGATATATGATATAGTCGTTCGATCTTAATAGTATTTTGCATATATATGAGAAGTATAGTAAAACTATAAATGTCCAGTTCGGTCAAGATATCTTAAAAAACAAAATGTTTTTTCATACAACAACTTAATTTTCGACCGATCGTTCCTTTGGCAGCTATATGATATAGTGTTTCGATGTTAATAGGATTTTGCATAATATAAGAAGTAAAGTTAAACTAATAAATGCCGGTTTTGGTCAAGATATCTTGATAAACGAAAGGTTTCTATGGCAGCTATATGATATAGTGGTCCGATCTTAATAGGATTTTGCATATGTATGAGCAGTAAAGTAAGGCGAATAATGCCGAGTTTGATCAAGATATCTTGATAAACAAAAGGTTTTTCATACAAAAACTTAATTTTCGACCGATCGATCTCTGGCAGCTATATGATATAGTGGTCCGATCTTAATAGGATTTTGGATATATATGAGAAGTATAGTAAACACTAACAAATGCCGAGTTTGGCAAGATATCTTGAAAAAAAAAATGTTTTTTTTCATACAACAACGTAATTTTCGAGCGATCGTTCCTATCCTGGCAGCTATATGATGTAGTGGTTCAATCTTAATAGGATTTTGCATATATATGAGGATGTAAAGCAAAACTAACAAATGCCGAGTTTGGCAAGATATCTTGAAAAAAAATGTTTTTTCATACAACAACTTAATTTTCGACCGATCGTTCCTATGGCAGCTATATGATATAGTGGTCCGATCTTAATAGGATTTTGGATATATATGAGGATCTTTGTAAAACTAATAAATTCCAACTTTGATCAAGATAACTTGATAAACAAAAGGTTTTTTCATACAAAAACTTAATTTCGACCGATCGTTCCTATGGCAGCTATATGATATAGTGGTCCGATCTTAATAGGATTTGGATATATATGAGGAGCTTTGTAAAACTAATAAATTCCGACTTTGGTCAAGATATCTTGATAACAAAAGTTTTTTTTATACAAGAACTTAGTATTCGACCGACCGTTCCTATGGCAGCTATATGATATAGTGGTTCGATCTTAATAGGATTTTGCATATATGAGAAGTAAAGGAAAGCTAATAAATGCCGAGTTTGGTCAAGATATCTTTAAAAACAAATGTTTTTTCATACAACAACTTAATTTTCGACCGATCGTTTTTATGGCAGCTATATGATATAGGTTCGATCTTAGTAGTATTTTGCATATATGTGAGGAGTATAGTAAAACTAATAAATGTCCAGTTTGGTCAAGATATCTTGAAAAACAAAACGTTTTTTCATACAACAACTTAATTTTCGACCGATCGTTCCTTTGGCAGCTATAATGATACAGTGGTCGATCTTAATCGGATTTGCATATGTATAAGAAGTAAAGTTAAACTAATAAATGCCGAGTTTGCTCAAGATATCTTGATAAACAAAAGATTTCTATGGCAGCTATATGATATAGTGGTCCGATCTTAGTAGGATTTTGCATATATATGAGCAGTAAAGTTAGGCTAATAATGCCGAGTTTTGATCAAGATATCTTGATAAACAAAAGGGTTTTTCATACAAAAACTTAATTTTCGACCGATCGATCCTATGGTAGCTATATGATAATAGTGGTTCGATTTTAATAGGATTTTGAATATATATGAGAAGTATAGTAAAACTAATAAATGTCCAGTTTGGTCAAGATATTTGAAAAACAAATGTCTTTTCATACAACAACTTAATTTTCCACCGATCGTCCTATGGCAGCTATATGATATAGTGGTTCGATCTTAATAGTATTTTGCATATATATGAGGGGTATAATAAAACTAATAAGTGTCGAGTCTGGTCATGATATCTTGATAAACAAAAGGTTTTTTCATACAAAAACTTAATTTTCGACCGGTCGTTCCTATGGCACTATTTGATATAGTGATTCGATCTTAAAAGTATTTGCATATATATGAGGAGTATAGTAAAACTAATAATGTCGAGTTGGTCGATATATTTAAAAAACAAAATGTTCTTTCATACAACAACTTAATTTTCGACCGATCTTCCTATGGCAGCTATATGATATGTGGTTCGATCTTAATAGTATTGCATATATATGAGGAGCTTAGTAAAACTAACAAATGCCGAGTTTGGTAAGATATCTTGAAAAAAAATGTTTTTTTCATACAACAACTAATTTTCGAGCGATCGTTCATGGCATCTATATGATATAGTGGTCCGATTCTAAAAGATTTTGCATATATATGAGAAGTAGAGTAAAACTAATAAATGCCGAGTTTGGTCAAGATATCTGTTAAACAAATTGTTTTTCATAAAACAACTTAATTTTCGACCGATCGTTCCTATGGCAGCTATATTATATAGTGGTCCGATCTTAATAGCATTTTGGAAATATATGAGGAGCTTTGTAAAACTAATAAATTCCGACTTTGTCAAGATAACTGATAAACAAAAGGTTTTTTCATACAAAAACTTAATTTCGACCGATCGTTCCTATGACAGCTATTGATATAGTGGTCCGATCTTAATGATTTTGCATATATATGAGGAGCTTTGTAAAACTAATAAATGCTGACTTTGGTCAAGATATCTTGATAAAAAAAGGTTTTTTCTTACAAAAACTTAGTTTTCGACCGGTCGTTCTATGCAGCTATATGATATAGTGGTGCGATTTTAATAGGATTTGAATTTATATGAGGAGTTTAGTAAAACTAACAAATGCCGAGTTTGGTCAAGAATATTGAAAAAATGTTTTTTCATACAACACTTAATTTTCGACCGATCGTTCCTATGGCAGATATGATATGTGGTCCGATCTTAATAGGATTTGCATATATATGAGCAGTAAGTTAGGCTAATAATTGCCGAGTTGTAGATTTGTCAAGATATCTTGATAAACAAAAGGGTTTTTTCATACAACAACTTAATTTTCGACAGATCGATCCTATTGTAGCTATATGATATAGTGGTTCGATTTTAATAGGATTTTGAATATATATGAGGGTATAGTAAAAACTAACAAATGTCCAGTTTGGGCAAGATATTTTGAAAAACCAAAATGTTTTTCTACAACCAACCTTAATTTTCGACCGATCGTTCCTATGGCAGCTATATGATATAGTGGTTCGATCTTAATAGTATTTGCATATATATGAGGAGTATAGTAAAACTAATAAATGTCGAGTTTGGTCGATATATTTAAAAAACAAAATGTTCTTTCATACAACAACTTAATTTCGACGATCGTTCCTATGGCAGGTATATGATATAGTGGTCGATCTTAATAGTATTTTGCATATATATGAGGAGCTTAGTAAAGCTAACAAATGCCGAGCTTGCTCAAGATATCTTGATAACAAAATGTTTTACATACAAAAACTAATTTTAGACCGATCGTTCCTATGGCAGCTATATGATATTGTGGTCCGCTCTTAAGAGGACTTTGCCTCTACATGAAAAGCTAATTTTTCCTTCATACATGTATTTTATATTTTGGAGTATAGTAAAACTAACAAATGCTTAGTTTGGTCAACATATCTTGAAAAAAAAATGTTTTTTCATAAAACAACTTAATTTTCGACCAATAGTTCCAATGGCAGCTATATGATATACTGGTCGATTCTAAAGGATTTGCATATATTTGAGAAGTAGAGTAAAACTAATAAATGCCGAGATTTGGAAAAATTATCTTGTTAAACAAAATGTTTTCATACAAAACTTAATTTTCGAACCGATCGATCCTATGGCAGCTATATGATATAGTCGTCCGATTTAATCGGATTTTGCATATGTATAAGAAGTAAAGTGTTAAACTAATAAATGCCGAGTTTGCTCAAGATATCTTGATAAACAAAGATTTCTATGCAGCTAGCTATATGATATAGTGGTCCGATCTTAGTAGGATTTTGCTATATGATGAGCAGTAAAGTTAGGCTAATAAATGCCGAGTTTGATCAAGATATCTTGATAAAACAAAAGGGTTTTTCATACAAAAACTTAATTTTCGACCGATCGATCCTATGGTAGCTATATGATATAGTGGTTCGATTTAATAGGATTTTGAATATATATGAGAAGTATGTAAGAACTAATAAATGTCCAGTTTGGTCAAGATATTTTGAAAACAAAATGTCTTTTCATACAACAACTTAATTTTCGAACGATCGTCCTATGGCAGCTATATGATATAGTGGTTCGATCTTAATAGTATTTTGCATATATATGAGGGGTATAGTAAAACTAATAAGTGTCGAGTCTGGTCATGATATCTTGATAAACAAAAGGTTTTTTCATACAAAAACTTAATTTTCGACCGGTAGTTCCTATGGCAGCTATTGATATAGTGATTCGATCTTAAAAGTATTTGCATATTATGAGGAGTATAGTAAAACTAATAAATGTCGAGTTTGGTCGATATATTTAAAAAACAAAATGTTCTTTCATACAACAACTTAATTTCGACCGATCGTTCCTATGGCAGCTATATGATATAGTGGTTCGATCTTAATAGTATTTTGCATATATATGAGGAGCTTAGTAAAACTAACAATGCCGAGTTTGGTTAAGAATCTTGAAAAAAAAATGTTTTTCATACAACAACTTAATTTTCGAGCGATCGTTCCAATGGCATCTATGATATGTGGTCCGATTCTAAAAGATTTTGCATATATATGAGAAGTAGAGTAAAACTAATAAATGCCGAGTTTGGTCAAGATATCTTGTTAAACAAATTGTTTTTCATAAACCAACTTAATTTTCGACCGATCGTTCCTATGGCAGCTATATGAGTGGTCCGATCTTAATAGCCTGGAACTATATGAGGAGCTTTGTAAACTAATAAATCCGACTTTGTTCAAGATAACTTGATAAACAAAAGGTTTTTTCTACAAAACTTAATTTTCGACCGGTCGTTCCTATGGCAGCTATATGATATAGTGGTTCGATTTTAATAGGATTTTGAATTTTATGAGGGAGTTAGTAAAACTAACAAATGCCGCGTTTTGGTCAAGATATATTGAAAAAAATGTTTTTTCATACAACAACTTAATTTTCGACCGATCGTTCCTATGGCAGCTATATGATATTGTGGTTCGATCTTAATAGTATTTTGCATATATGTGAGGAGTAAAGTTAAACTAATAAATGCCGAGTTTGGTCAACATATCTTGATTAACAAAAGGGTTTTTCATACAAAAACTTAATTTCGACCGATCGATCCTATGGAAGCTATATGATATAGTGGTTCGATTTTAATAGGATTTTGAATATATGAGGAGTTTAGTAAAACTAACAAATCCGATGAGTTTGGTCAAGATATATGAAAAAAAATGTTTATTCATACAACACTTAATTGTCGACCGATCGTTCCAATGGCATCTATATGATATAGTGATTCGATCTTAAAAGTATTTTGCATATATGAGAAGTATAGTAAAACTAGTAAATGTCCGTTTGGTCATGATATTTTGAAAAACAAATGTTTCTTTCTTACAACAACTTAATTATCGACGATCGTTCCTATGGAGCTATATGATATAGTGGTTCGATCTTAATAGTATTTTGCATATTATGACGAGCTTAGTAAAACTGACAAATACGAGTTGTGTCAAGATATTGAAAAAAAAATGTTTTTTCATACAACTAATTTTCGACCGATCGTTCCTATGGCATCTATATGATATAGTGGTTCGATCTTAAAGTATTTGCATATATATAGGGGTATAGTAAAACTAATAAAATGCGAGTTTGGTCGATATATTTTAAAAACAAAATGTTCTTACATCAACTTAATTTTCGACCGATCGTTCTTATGGCAGGTATATGATGTATAGTGGTTCGATCTTAATAGTATTTTGCATATATGAGGAGCTTAGTAAAACTAACAAATGCCGAGTTTGGTCAAGATATATTGAAAAAAAATGTTTTTTCATACAACTTAATTTTGGACCGATCGTTCCAATGGCATCTATATGATATAGTGGTCCGATCTAATAGGATTTCGGGTATATAGAGGAGTATAGTAAAAATAATAAGTGCCGAGTTTGCTCAAGATATCTTGATAAGCAAAATGTTTTTCATACAAAAAACTTAATTTTAGACCGATCGTTCCTATGGCAGCTATATGATATTGTGGTCCGCTCTTAAGAGGACTTTGCCTTTACATGAAAAGCTAAATTTTTTTCATACATGTATTTGTATTTTGGAGTATAGTAAAACTAACAAATGCTTAGTTGGTCAAACATATCTGAAAAAAAATGTTTTTCATAAAACCACCTTAATTTCGACCGATAGTTCCAATGGAAGCTATATGATAGACTGGTCCGATTCTAATGGATTTTGCATATATATGAGAAGTAGAGTAAAACTAATAAATGCCGAGTTTGACAAGATATCTTGTTAAACAAAATGTTTTTCATACAAAAACTTAAATTTCGACCGATCGTTCCCATGTCAGCTATTGATATAGTGGTTCGATCTGAATAGTATTTTGCATATATATGAGAAGTATAGTAAAACTGATAAATGTGCAGTTTGGTCAAGGATATTGAAAAAAAAATGTTTTTCATACAAAAACTTAATTTTCGAACGATCGTTCCTATGGCAGCTATATGATATAGTGGTTCGATCTTAAAAGTTTTTGCATATACGTGAGGAGTATAGTAAAACTAATAATGTCCAGTTTGGTCAAGATATCATGAAAACAAAATGTTTTTTTCACACAAAAACTTAGTTTTAAACCGATCGTTCCTATGGCAGCTATATGATATAGTGGTTCGATCTTAATAGGACTTTGCTTTATATGGTAAGTATAGTAAAATAATAAATGCTGAGTTTGGTCAGATAAGTTGAAAAATAAAATGTTTTCATACAAAAACTTAATTTTGACCGATCGTTCCTATGGCAGCTATATGATATAGTGGTTTGATCTTAATAGTATTTGCATATATGTGAGGAGTATAGTAAAACTAATAAGTGTCGAGTCGTCTGGTCATGATATCTTGATAAACAAAAGGTTTTTTCATACAAAAACTTAATTTCGACCGGTCGTTCCTATGGCAGCTATTTGATATAGTGATTCGATCTTTAAAAGTATTTTGCATATATATGAGGAGTATAGTAAAACTAATAAATGTCGAGTTTGGTCGATATATTTAAAAAAACAAATGTTCTTTCATACAACAACTTAATTTTCGACCGATCGTTCCTATGGCAGCTATATGATATAGTGGTTCGATCTTAATAGTATTTTGCATATATATGAGGAGCTAGTAAAACTAACAAATGCCGAGTGTGGTTAAGAAATCTTGAAAAAAAATGTTTTTCATACAACAACTTAATTTTTCGAGCGATCGTTCCAATGGCATCTATATGATATAGTGGTCCGATTCTAAAAGATTTGCATATATATTGAGAAGTAGAGTAAAACTAATAAATGCCGAGTTTGGTCAAGATATCTTGTTAAACAAATTGTTTTTCATAAAATAACTTAATTTTCGACCGATCGTTCATATGGCAGCTATATGATATAATGGTTCGATATTAATAGGATTTTGGATATATATGAGAAGTATAGTAAAATAATAAATGTCGAGTTTGGTCATGATATCTTGATAAACAAAAGGTTTTTTCACCACAAAAACTTAATTTTCGACCGATTGTTCCTATGGAGCTATATGATATAGTGGTTCGATCTTAATAGTATTTTGCATATATGTGGGGGTATAGTAAAACTAATAATGTTCAGTTTGGTCAAGATATCTTGAAAAACAAATGTTTTTTCATACAACAACTTAATTTGCGACCGATCGTTCCTTTGGCAGCTATATGATATAGTGGTCCGATCTTAATAGGATTTTGCATATATATAAGAAGTAAGTTAAACTAATAAATGCCGAGTTGTTCAAGATTCTTGATAACAAAGGTTCTATGGCAGCTATATGATATAGTGGTCCGCTCTTAATAGGACTTTGCCTTTACATGAAAAGCAAAATTTCCTTCATACATGTCTTTGGATATATATGAGGAGTATAGTAAACTAACAAATGCTTAGTTTGGTCAACATATCTTGAAAAAAAAAATGTTTTTTCATAAATATACTTAATTTTCGACCGATCGTTCCTATGGCAGCTATATGATATAGTGGTCCGATCTTAATAGGATTGGGGATATATATGAGAAGTATAGTAAACTAAAATGTCGAGTTTGGTCATTGATCTTGATAAACAAAGGTTTTTCATACAAAAACTTAATTTTTCGACCGGTCGTTCCTATTGCAGCTATATGATATAGTGGTCCGATCTTAATAGGATTTTGGATATATATGAAGGAGTTTAGTAAAACTAACAAATGCCGAGTTTGGGCAAGATATATTGAAAAAAAAAATGTTTTTTTCATACAACAACTTAATTTTCGACCGATCGTTCCTATTGCAGCTATATGATATAGTGGTTCGATCTAATAGTATTTTGCATATATATGAGGGGTATAGTAAAACTAATAAATGTCGAGTTGGTCATGATATCTTGATAAACTAAAGGTTTTTTCATACAAAAACTTAATTTTCGACCGGTCGTCTATTGCAGCTATATGATATAGTGGTCCGATCTTAATAGGATTTGGATATATATGAGAAGTATAGTAAAACTAATAAATGTTCAGTTTGGTCAAGATATTTTGAAAAACAAAATGACTTTTCATACAACAACTTATTTTCGACCGATCGTTTCTATGGCAGCTATATGACATAGTGGTTCGATCTTAATAGTATTTTGCATATATATGAGGGTATAGTAAACTAATAAATGTCAAGTTTGGATGATATCTTGATAAACAAAAGGTTTCTATGGCAGCTATATGATATAGTGGTCCGATCTTAATAGGATTTTGCATACATATGAGCAGTAAGTTAGGCTAATAAATACCGAGTTTGATCAAGATATCTTGATAAACAAAAGGGTTTTTCATACAAAAACTTAATTTTCGACCGATCGATCCTATGGCAGCTATATGATATAGTGGTTCGATTTAATAGGATTTTATTATATGAGGAGTATAGTAAAACTAACAAATGCCGAGTTTGGCAAGATATCTTGAAAAAAAAATGTTTTTTCATACAAACAACTTATTTTCGAGCGATCGTTCCTATGGCAGCTTATGATGTAGTGGGTCAATCTTAATAGGATTTTGCATATATATGAGGAGTAAAGCAAAACTCACAAATGCCGAGTTTGGCAAGATATCTTGAAAAAAAATGTTTTTTCATACACACACACTTAATTTTCGACCAATCGATCCTATGGCAGCTATATGATATAGTGGTCCGATCTTAATAGGATTTGGATATATATGAGGAGCTTTGTAAAACTAATAAATTCCCAACTTTGGTCAAGATAACTTGATAAACAAAAGGTTTTTTCATACAAAAACTTAATTGCGACCGATCGTTCCTATGGCAGCATATGATGTATAGTGGTCCGATCTTAATAGGATTTTGGATATATATGAGGAGCTTTGTAAAACTAATAAATTCGACTTTGGTCAGATAGTCTTGATAAAACAAAGTTTTTTTCATACAAGAACTTAGTATTCGACCGACCGTTCCTATGGCAGCTATATGATATAGTGGTTCGATCTTAATAGGATTTTGCATAGATGAGAAGTAAAGGAAAACTAATAAATGCCGAGTTTGGTCAAGATATCTTTAAAAACAAAATGTTTTTTCATACAACAACTTAATTTTCGACCGATCGTTTTTATGGCAGCTATATGATATAGTGGTTCGATCTTAGTAGTATTTTGCATATATGTAGGAGTATAGTAAAACTAATAATGTCCAGTTTGGTCAAGATATCTTGAAAAACAAAATGTTTTTTCATACAACAAACTTAATTTTCGACCAATCGTTCCTTTGGCAGCTATATGATACAGTGGTCCGATCTAATCGGATTTTGCATATGTATAGAAGTAAAGTTAAACTAATAAATGCCGAGTTTGCTCAAGATATCTGATAAACAAAAGATTTCTATAGCAGCTATATGATATAGTGGTCCGATCTTAGTAGGATTTTGCATATATATGAGCAGTAAAGTTAGGCTAATAAATGCCGAGTTGATCAAGATATCTTGATAAACAAAAGGGTTTTTCATACAAAAAACTTAATTTCGACCGATCGATCCTATGGTAGCTATATGATATAGTGGTTCGATTTTAATAGGATTTTGAATATATATGAGAAGTATAGTAAAACTAATAAATGTCCAGTTTGGTCAAGATATTTTGAAAAACAAAATGTCTTTTCATACAACACACTTAATTTTCGACCGATCGTTCTATGGCAGCTATATGATATATGGTTCGATCTTAATAGTATTGTATTTCATATATATGAGGGGATAGTAAAACTAATAAGTGTCGAGTCTGGTCATTATATCTTGATAAACAAAAGGTTTTTTCATACAAAAATTAATTTTCGACCGGTCGTTCCTATGGCAGCTATTTGATATAGTGATTCGATCTTAAAAGTATTTTGCATATATATGAGGAGTATAGTAAAACTAATAAATGTCGAGTTGGTCGATATATTTAAAAAAACAAAATGTTCTTTCATACAACAACTTAATTTTCGACCGATCGTTCCTATGGGTGCTATATGATATAGTGGTTCGATCTTAATAGTATTTTGCATATATGAGAGGAGCTTAGTAAAACTAACAAATGCCGAGTTGGTTAAGAAATCTTGAAAAAAAATGTTTTTTCACACAACAACTTAATTTTCGAGCGATCGTTCCAATGGCATCTATGATATATAGTGGTCCGATTCTAAAAGATTTTGCATATATATGAGAAGTAGAGTAAAACTAATAAATGCCGAGTTTGGTCAAGATATCTTGTTAAACAAATTGTTTTCATAAAACAACTTAATTTTCGACCGATCGTCGATATGATATAGTGGTCCGATCTTAATAGCATTTTGGAAATATATGAGGAGCTTTGTAAAACTAATAAATTCCGACTTTGTTCAAGATAACTTGATAAACAAAAGGTTTTTTCATACAAAAACTTAATTTCGACCGGTCGTTCCTATGGCAGCTATATGATATAGTGGTTCGATTTTAATAGGATTTTGAATTTTTATGAGGAGTTTAGTAAAACTAACAAATGCCGAGTTTGGTCAAGATATATTGAAAAAAAATGTTTTTTCATACAACAACTTAATTTTCGACCGATCGTCCTATGGCAGCTATATGATATGTGGTTCGATCTTAATAGTATTTTGCATATATGTGAGGAGTAAAGTTAAACTAATAAATGCCGAGTTTGGTCAACATATCTTGATTAACAAAAGGGTTTTTCATACAAAAACTTAATTTTCGACCGATCGATCCTATGGAAGCTATGATATAGTGGTTCGATTTAATAGGATTTGAATTTATATGAGGAGCTTAGTAAAACTATCAAATGCCGAGTTTGGTCAAGATATATTGAAAAAAATGTTTTTTACAACAACAACTTAATTTTCGACCGATCGTTCCAATGGCAATTATATGATATAGTGGTTCGATCTAAAAGTATTTGCATATATATGAGAAGTAAAGTAAAACTAATAATGCCGAGTTGGTCAAGATTCTTGAAAAACAAAATGTTTTTTCACACAACAACTTAATTTTCGACCGATCGTTCCTATGGCAGCTATATGATATAGTGGTTCGATCTAATAGTATTTTGCTATATATGACGAGCTTAGTAAAACTGACAAATACCGAGTTTGGTCAAGATATATTGAAAAAAAAATGTTTTTCATACAACTTAATTTTCGACCGATCGTTCCTATGGCATCTATAAGATATAGTGGTTCGATCTTAAAAGTATTTTGCATATATATAAGGGGTATAGTAAAACTAATAAATGTCGAGTTTGGTCGATATATTTAAAAAACAAAATGTTCTTTCATACATCAACTTAATTTTCGACCGATCGTTCTTATGGCAGGTATTGATATAGTGGTTCGATCTTAATAGTATTTTGCATATATATGAGGAGCTTTAGTAAAACTAACAAATGCCGAGTTTGGTCAAGATATATTGAAAAAAAAATGTTTTTTCATACAACTTAATTTTCGACCGATCGTTCCAAGGCATCTATATGATATAGTGGTCCGATCTTAATAGGATTTTGGATATATATGAGGAGTATAGTAAAAATAATAGTGCCGAGATATCTTGATAAGCAAAATGTTTTTCATACAAAAACTTAATTTTAGACCGATCGTTCCTATGGCAGCTATATGATATTGTGGTCCGCTCTTAAGAGGACTTTGCCTTTACATGAAAAGCTAAATTTTTTTCATACATGTATTTGTATTTTGGAGTATAGTAAAACTAACAACAATGCTTAGTTTGGTAAACATATCTTGAAAAAAAATGTTTTTTCATAAAACAACTTAACTTTCGACCGATAGTTCCAATGCAGCTATATGATATACTGGTCCGATTCTAAATGGATTTTGCATATATATGAGAAGTAGAGTAAAACTAATAAATGCCGAGCTTGGACAAGATATCTTGTTAAACAAAATGTTTTTCATACAAAACTTAATTTCGACCGATCGTTCCCATGTCAGCTATATGATCTAGTGGTTCGATCTGAATAGTATTTTGCATATATATAAGGGGTATAGTAAAACTAATAAATGTCGAGTTTGGTCGATATATTTTAAAAAACAAAATGTTCTTTCATACATCAACTTAATTTTCGACCGATCGTTCTTATGGCAGGTATTGATATAGTGGTTCGATCTAGTAGTATTTGCATATATGTGAGGAGTATAGTAAAACTAATAAATGTCCAGTTGGTCAAGATCTTGAAAAAAAAATGTTTTTTCATAACACAACTTAATTTTCGACCGATAGTTCCAATGGACTATTTGATATACTGGTCCGATTCTAAAGGATTTTGATATATATGAATAGTAGAGTACTAATAAATAATGCCGAGTTTGGACAAGATATCTTGTATAACAAAATGTTTTTCATACAAAAAACTAATTTCGACGATCGTTCCCATGTCAGCTATATGATATAGTGGTTCGATCTGAATAGTATTTGCATATATATGGAAGTATAGTAAAACGATAAATGTGCAGTTTGGTCAAGATATCTTGAAAAAAAAATGTTTTTCACAAAAACTTAATTTTCGAACGATCGTTCCTATGGCAGCTATATGATATAGTGGTTCGATCTTAAAAGTATTTTGCATTACGTGAGGAGTATAGTAAAAACTAATACAATGTCCAGTTGGTCAAGATCATGAAACACAAATGTTTTTTCACACAAAAACTTAGTTTTAAACCGATCGTTCCTATGGCAGCTATATGATATAGTGGTTCGCGTCTCTTATAGGACTTTGCCTTTATATGGTAAGTATAGTAAAACTAATAAATGCTGAGTTTGGTCAGATAAGTTGAAAAATAAATGTTTTTCATACAAAAACTTAATTTTGACCGATCGTTCCTATGGCAGCTATATGATATAGTGGTTCGATCTTAATAGTATTTTGCATATATGTGAGGAATATAGTAATACTAAAAATGTGCAGTTTGGTCAAGATATCTTGAAAAACAAATGTTTTTCATACAAAAACTTAATTTTCGACCGATCGTTCCCATGGCAGCTATATGATGTAGTGGTCAATCTTAATAGGATTTTGCATATATGAGGAGTAAAGCAAACAAATGACGAGTTTGGCAAGATATCTTGAAAAAAAATGTTTTTTCATAAAACAAACTTAATTTTCGAACCGATCGTTCCTATGGATCAGCTATATGATATAGTGGTCCGATCCTAATATTTTTGCATATATATGAGGAGCTTTGTAAAACTAATAAATGCCAACTTTTGTCAAGATAACTTGAAACACAAAAGGTTTTTTCATAAAAACTTAATTTCGACCGATCGATTCCTATGACAGCTATATGATATAGTGGTCCGATCTTAATATGATTTTGCATATATATGAGGAGCTTTGTAAACTAATAAATGCCAACTTTTGTCAAGATAACTTGATAAACAAAAGGTTTTTTCACACAAAAACTTAATTGTCGACCGATCGTTTCTATGGCACCTATATGATATAGTGGTCCGATCTTAATATGATTTTGCATATATAGAGGATTTTTGTAAAACTAATAAATGCCGACTTTGGTCAAGATATCTTGATAAACAAAATGTTTTTTCATACAAAAACTTAGTTTTCGACCGATCGTTCCTATGGCAGCTATATGATATAGTGGTTCGATCTTAATAGTATTTTGCATATATATGAGGGGTATAGTAAAACTAATAAATGTCCAGTTTGGTCAAGATATTTTGGAAAACAAAATGTCGTTTCATATAACAACTTAATTTTCGACCGATCGTTCCTATGGCAGCTATATGATATAGTGGTTCGATCTTAATAGTATTTTGCATATATATGAGGGGTATAGTAAAACTTATAAATGTCGAGTTTGGTCATGATATCTTGAAACAAAAGGTTTTTCATACAAAAACTTAATTTTCGACCGGTCGTTCCTATGGCAGCTATTGATATAGTGATTCGATCTAAAAGTATTTTGCATATATATGAGAAGTATAGTAAAACTAATAAATGTCCAGTTTGGTCAAGATATTTTGAAAAACAAAATGTTTTTTCATACAACAACTTAATTTTCGACCGATCGTTCCTATGGCAGCTATATGATATAGTGGTTCGATCTTAATAGTATTTTGCATATATGAGGAGCTTAGTAAAACTGACAAATACCGATTTGGTCAAGATATTGAAAAAAAAATGTTTTTTCATACAACTTAATTTTCGACCGATCGTTTCAATGGCATCTATATGATATAGTGGTTCGATCTTAAAAGTATTTTGCATGTATATGAGTGGTATAGTAAAACTAATAAATGTCGAGTTTGGTCATGATATCTTGATAAACAAAAGGTTTTTTCATACAAAAACTTAATTTTCGACCGGTCGTTCCTATGGCAGCTATATGATATAGTAGTTCGATCTGAAAAGTATTTTGCATATATATGAGGAGTATAGTAAAACTAATAAATGTCGAGTTTGGTCGATATATTTAAAAAACAAAATGTTCTTTCATACAACAACTTAATTTTCGACCGATCGTTCTTATGGCAGGTATATGATATAGTGGTTCGATCTTAATAGTATATTGCATATATATGAGGAGCTTAGTAAAATAACAAATGCCGAGTTTGGTCAAGATATATTGAAAAAAATGTTTTTTCATACAATTTAATTTTCGACCGATCGTTCCAATGGCATCTATATGATATACTGGTCCGATCTTAATAGGATTTTGGATATATATGAGGAGTATAGTAAAACTAATAAGTGCCGAGTTTGCTCAAGATATCTTGATAAGCAAATGTTTTTCATACAAAAACTTAATTTTAGACCGATCGTTCCTATGGCAGCTATATGATATTGTGGTCCGCTCTTAAGAGGACTTTGCCTTTACATGAAAAGTTAATTTTCCTTCATACATGTATTTGTATTTGGAGTATAGTAAAACTAACAAATGCTTAGTTTGGTCAACATATCTTGAAAAAAAATGTTTTTTCATAAAACAACTTAATTTTCGACCGATAGTTCCAATGGCAGCTATATGATATACTGGTCCGATTCTAAATGGATTTTGCATATATATGAGAAGTAGAGTAAAACTAATAAATGCCGAGTTTGGACAAGATATCTTGTTAAACAAAATGTTTTTCATACAAAAACTTAATTTTCGACCAAACGTTCCCATTTCAGCTATATGATATAGTGGTTCGATCTGAATAGTATTTTGCATATATATGAGAAGTATAGTAAAACTGATAAATGTGCAGTTTGGTCAAGATATCTTGAAAAAAAAAATGTTTTTCATACAAAAACTTAATTTTCGAACGATCGTTCCTATGGCAGCTATATGATATAGTGGTTCGATCTTAAAAGTATTTTGCATATACGTGAGGAGTATAGTAAAACTAAAAATGGCCAGTTTGGTCAAAATATCATGAAAAACAAAATGTTTTTCACACAAAACTTAGTTTTAAACCGATCGTTCATATGGCAGATATATGATATAGTGGTTCGATCTTAATAGGACTTTGCCTTTATATGGTAAGTATAGTAAAACTAATAAATGCTAAGTTTGGTCAGATAAGTTGAAAAATAAAATGTTTTTCATACAAAAACTTAATTTTCGACCGATCGTTCTATGGCAGCTATATGATATAGTGGTTCGATCTTAATAGTATTTTGCATATATGTGAGGAGTATAGTAAAACTAATAAATGTGCAGTTTGGTCAAGATATCTGATAAACAAAAGGTTTTTATTCAAAAACTTAATTTTCGACCGATCGTTCCTATGGCAGCTATATGATATAGTGGTCCGATCTTAATAGGATTTTGCATATATATGAGGAGCTTAGTAAAACTAACAAATGCCGAGTTTGGTAAGATATCTTGAAAAAAAATGTTTTTTCATACAACAACTTAATTTTCGAGCGATCGTTCCAATGGCATCTATATGATATAGTGGTCCGATCTCAATAGGATTTTGGATATATATGAGGAGTATAGTAAAACTAATAAGTGCCGAGTTTGCTCAAGATATCTTGATAAACAAAAGGTTTTTTCATACAAAAACTTAATTTTCGATCGGTCGTTCCTATGGCAGCTATTTGATATAGTGGTTCGATCTTAAAAGTATTTTGCATATATATGAGGAGTATAGTAAAACTAATAAATGTCGAGTTTGGTCGATATATTTTAAAAACCAAAATGTTCTTTTATACAACAACTTAATTTTCGACCGATCGTTCCTATGGCAGCTATATGATATAGTGGTTCGATCTTAATAGTATTTTGCATATATATGAGGAGCTTAGTAAAACTAACAAATGCCGAGTTTGGTTAAGAAATGTTTTTCATACAACAACTTAATTTTCGAGCGATCGTTCCAATGGCATCTATATGATATAGTGGTTCGATCTTAATAGGATTTTGGATATATTGAGGAGTATAGTAAAACTAATAAGTGCCGAGTGTGCTCAAGATATCTTGATAAACAAAATGTTTTTCATACAAAAACTTAATTTTTGATCATATGGCAGCTATATGATATTGTGGTCCGCTCTTAAGAGGACTTTGCCTTTACATGAAAAGCTAAATTTTCCTTCATACATGTATTTTGAATTTTGGAGTATAGTAAAACTAACAAATGCTTAGTTTGGTCAAAATATCTTGAAAAAAAATGTTTTTCACAAAACAACTTAATTTTCAACCGATAGTTCCAATGGCAGCTATATGATATACTGGTCCGATTCTAAAAGGATTTTGCATATATATGAGAAGTAGAGTAAAACTTATAAATGCCGAGTTTGGTCAAGATATCTTGTTAAACAAATTGTTTTTCATACAAAAACTTAATTTTCGACCGATCGATCCTATGGCAGCTATATGATATAGTGGTTCGATCTTAATAGGATTTTGCATATATATGAGAAGTAGAGTAAAAATAATAAATGCCGAGTTTGTCCAAGATATATTGTTAAACAAAATGTTTTCATACAAAAACTAAATTTTCGACCGATCGTTCCCATGGCAGCTATATGATGTAGTGGTTCAATCTTAATAGGATTTTGCATTTATATGAGGAGAAAGCAAAACTAACAAATGCCGAGTTTGGCAAGATACCTTGAAAAAAAATGTTTTTTCATAAAACAACTTAATTTTCGACCGATCGTTCCTATGGCAGCTATATGATATAGTGGTCCGATCTTAATATGATTATGCATATATATGAGGAGCTTTGTAAAACTAATAAATGCCGACTTTGGTCAAGATAACTTGATAAACAAAAGGTTTTTTCATACAAAAACTTAATTTTCGACCGATCGTTCCTATGGCAGCTATATGATATAGTGGTCCGATCTTAATATGATTTTGCATATATATGAGGAGCTTTGTAAAACTAATAAATGCCGACTTTGGTCAAGATAACTTGATAAACAAAAGGTTTTTTCATACAAAAACTTCATTTTCGACCGATCGTTCCTATGACAGCTATATGATATAGTGGTCCGATCTTAATATGATTTTGCATATATATGAGGAGCTTTGTAAAACTAATAAATGCCGAGTTTACTCAAGATATCTTGATAAACAAAAGGTTTCTATGGCAGCTATATGATATAGTGGTCCGATCTTAATAGGATTTGCATATATATGAGCAGTAAAGTTAGGCTAATAAATGCCGAGTTTGATCAAGATATCTTGATAAACAAAAGGGTTTTTCATACAAAAACATAATTTTCGACCGATCGATCCTATGGTAGCTATATGATATAGTGGTTCGATTTTAAAAGGATTTTGAATATAAATGAGAAGTATAGTAAAACTAATAAATGTCCAGTTTGGTCAAGATAATTTGATAAACAAAAGGTTTTTTCATACAAAAACTTAATTTTCGACCGATCGTTCCTATGACAGCTATATGATATAGTGGTCCGATCTTAATATGATTTTGCATATATATGAGGAGCTTTGTAAAACTAATAAATGCCGAGTTTGCTCAAGATATCTTGATAAACAAAAGGTTTCTATGGCAGCTATATGATATAGTGGTCCGATCTTAATAGGATTTTGCATAGATATGAGCAGTAAAGTTAGGCTAATAAATGCCGAGTTTGATCAAGATATCTTGATAAACAAAAGGGTTTTTCATACAAAAACTTAATTTTCGGCCGATCGATCCTATGGTAGCTATATGATATAGTGGTTCGATTTTAAAAGGATTTTGAATATAAATGAGAAGTATAGTAAAACTAATAAATGTCTAGTTTGGTCAAGATATTTTGAAAAACAAAATGTCTTTCATACAACAACTTAATTTTCGATCGATCGTTCCTATGACAGCTATATGATATAGTGGTTCGATCTTAATAGTATTTTCCATATATATGAGGGGTATAGTAAAACTAATAAATGTCCAGTTTGGTCAAGATATTTTGAAAAACAAAATGTCTTTCATATAACAACTTAATTTTCGACCGATCGTTCCTATGGCAGCTATATGATATAGTGGTTCGATCTTAATAGTATTTTGCATATATATGAGGGGTATAGTAAAACTTATAAATGTCGAGTTTGGTCATGATATCTTGATAAACAAAAGGTTTTTTCATACAAAAACTTAATTTTCGACCGGTCGTTCCTATGGCAGCTATTTGATATAGTGATTCGATCTTAAAAGTATTTTGCATATATGCATGAGGAGTATAGTAAAACTAATAAATGTCGAGTTTGGTCGATATATTTTAAAAAACAAAATGTTCTTTCATACAACAACTTAATTTTGGACCGATCGTTCCTATGGCAGCTATATGATATAGTGGTTCGATCTTAATAGTATTTATCATATATATGAGGAGCTTAGTAAAACTAACAAATGCCGAGTTTGGTTAAGATATCTTGAAAAAAAATGTTTTTTCATACAACAACTTAATTTTCGAGCGATCGTTCCAATGGCATCTATATGATATCCGGTCCGATTCTAAAAGGATTTTGCATATATATGAGAAGTAGAGTAAAACTAATAAATGCCGAGTTTGGTCAAGATATCTTGTTAAACAAATTGTTTTTCATACAAAAACTTAATTTTCGACCGATCGATCCTATGGCAGCTATATGATATAGAGGTTCGATCTTAATAGGATTTTGCATATATATGAGAAGTAGAGTAAAAATAATAAATGCCGAGTTTGGTCAAGATATTGTTAAACAAAATGTTTTTCATACCAAAACTTAATTTTCGACCGATCGTTCCCAAGGCAGCTATATGATGTAGCGGTTCAATCTTAATAGGATTTTGCATATATATGAGGAGTAAAGCAAAACTAACAAATGCCGAGTTTGGCAAGATATCTTGAAAAAAAATGTTTTTTCATAAAACAACTTAATTTTCGACCGATCGTTCCTATGGCAGCTATATGATATAGTGGTCCGATCTTAATAGCATTTTGGATATATATGAGGAGCTTTGTAAAACTAATAAATTCCGACTTTGTTCAAGATAACTTGATAAACAAAAGGTTTTTTCATACAAAAACTTAATTTTCGACCGATCGTTCCTATGACAGCTATATGATATAGTGGTCCGATCTTAATATGATTTTGCATATATATGAGGAGCTTTGTAAAACTAATAAATGCCGACTTTGGTCAAGATATCTTGACAAACAAAAGGCTTTTTCATACAAAAACTTAGTTTTCGACCGGTCGTTCCTATGGCAGCTATATGATATAGTGGTTCGATCTTAATAGGATTTTGCATATATATGAGAAGTAAAGTAAAACTAATAAATGCCGAGTTTGGTCAAGATATCTCGAAAAACAAAATGTTTTTTCATACAAAAACTTAATTTTCGACCGATCGTTCCTATGACAGCTATATGATATAGTGGTCCGATCTTAATATGATTTTGCATATATATGAGGAGCTTTGTAAAACTAATAAATGCCGACTTTTGTCAAGATATCTTGACAAACAAAAGGTTTTTTCATACAAAACTTAATTTCGACCGATCGTTCCTATGGCAGCTATATGATATAGTGGTTCGATCTTAATAGTATTTTGCATATATATGAGGGGTATAGTAAAACTTATAAATGTCGAGTTTGGTCATGATATCTTGATAAACAAAAGGTTTTTTTCATACAAAAACTTAATTTTCGACCGGTCGTTCCTATGGCAGCTATTTGATATAGTGATTCGATCTTAAAAGTATTTTGCATATATATGAGGAGTATAGTAAAACTAATAAATGTCGAGTTTGGTCGATATATTTTAAAAAACAAAATGTTCTTTCATACAACAACTTAATTTTGGACCGATCGTTCCTATGGCAGCTATATGATATAGTGGTTCGATCTTAATAGTATTTATCATATATATGAGGAGCTTAGTAAAACTAACAAATGCCGAGTTTGGTTAAGATATCTTGAAAAAAAATGTTTCTTCATACAACTTAATTTTCGACCGATCGTTCCAATGGCATCTATATGATATAGTGGTTCGATCTGAAAAGTATTTTGCATATATATGAGAAGTATAGTAAAACTAATAAATGTCCAGTTTGGTCAAGATATTTTGAAAAACAAAATGTTTTTTCATACAACAACTTAATTTTCGACCGATCGTTCCTATGGCAGCTATATGATATAGTGGTTCGATCTTAATAGTATTTTGCATATATATGAGGAGCTTAGTAAAACTGACAAATACCGAGTTTGGTCAAGATATATTGAAAAAAAAATGTTTTTTCATACAACTTAATTTTCGACCGATCGTTTCAATGGCATCAATATGATATAGTGGTTCGATCTTAAAAGTATTTTGCATGTATATGAGTGGTATAGTAAAACTAATAAATGTCGAGTTTGGTCATGATATCTTGATAAACAAAAGGTTTTTTCATACAAAAACTTAATTTTCGACCGGTCGTTCCTATGGCAGCTATATGATATAGTAGTTCGATCTGAAAAGTATTTTGCATATATATGAGGAGTATAGTAAAACTAATAAATGTCGAGTTTGGTCGATATATTTTAAAAAACAAAATGTTCTTTCATACAACAACTTAATTTTCGACCGATCGTTCTTATGGCAGGTATATGATATAGTGGTTCGATCTTAATAGTATTTTGCATATATATGAGGAGCTTAGTAAAAATAACAAATGCCGAGTTTGGTCAAGATATATTGAAAAAAAATGTTTTTTCATACAATTTAATTTTCGACCGATCGTTCCAATGGCATCTATATGATATACTGGTCCGATCTTAATAGGATTTTGGATATATATGAGGAGTATAGTAAAACTAATAAGTGCCGAGTTTGCTAAAGATATCTTGATAAGCAAAATGTTTTTCATACAAAAACCTAATTTTAGACCGATCGTTCCTATGGCAGCTATATGATATTGTGGTCCGCTCTTAAGAGGACTTTGCCTTTACATGAAAAGCTAAATTTTCCTTCATACATGTATTTTGTATTTTGGAGTATAGTAAAACTAACAAATGCTTAGTTTGGTCAACATATCTTGAAAAAAAATGTTTTTTCATAAAACAACTTAACTTTCGACCGATAGTTCCAATGGCAGCTATATGATATACTGGTCCGATTCTAAATGGATTTTGCATATATATGAGAAGTAGAGTAAAACTAATAAATGCCGAGCTTGGACAAGATATCTTGTTAAACAAAATGTTTTTCATACAAAACTTAATTTTCGACCGATCGTTCCCATGTCAGCTATATGATATAGTGGTTCGATCTGAATAGTATTTTGCATATATATGAGAAGTATAGTAAAACTGATAAATGTGCAGTTTGGTCAAGATATCTTGAAAAAATAAATGTTTTTCATACAAAAACTTAATTTTCGAACGATCGTTCCTATGGAAGCTATATGATATAGTGGTTCGATCTTAAAAGTATTTTGCATATACGTGAGGAGTATAGTAAAACTAAAAATGGCCAGTTTGGTCAAGATATCATGAAAAATAAAATGTTTTTCATACAAAAACTTAATTTTCGACCGATCGTTCCTATGGCAGCTATATGATATAGTGGTCCGATCTTAATAGGATTTTGCATATATATGAGGAGCTTAGTAAAACTAACAAATGCCGAGTTTGGTTAAGATATCTTGAAAAAAAATGTTTTTTCATACAACTTAATTTTCGAGCGATCGTTCCAATGGCATCTATATGATATAGTGGTCCGATCTTAATAGGATTTTGGATATATATGAGGAGTATAGTAAAACTAATAAGTGCCGAGTTTGCTCAAGATATCTTAATAAACAAAAGGTTTTTTCATACAAAAACTTAATTTTCGATCGGTCGTTCCTATGGCAGCTATTTGATATAGTGGTTCGATCTTAAAAGTATTTTGCATATATATGAGGAGTATAGTAAAACTAATAAATGTCGAGTTTGGTCGATATATTTTAAAAAACAAAATGTTCTTTCATACAACTTAATTTTCGACCGATCGTTCCTATGGCAGCTATATGATATAGTGGTTCGATCTTAATAGTATTTTGCATATATATGAGGAGCTTAGTAAAACTAACAAATGCCGAGTTTGGTTAAGATATCTTGAAAAAAATGTTTTTTCATACAACAACTTAATTTTCGAGCGATCGTTCCAATGGCATCTATATGATATAGTGGTCCGATCTTAATAGGATTTTTGATATATATGAGGAGTATAGTAAAACTAATAAGTGCCGAGTGTGCTCAAGATATCTTGATAAACAAAATGTTTTTCATACAAAAACTTAATTTTTGACCGATCGTTCATATGGCAGCTATATGATATTGTGGTCCGCTCTTAAGAGGACTTTGCCTTTACATGAAAGCTAAATTTTCCTTCATACATGTATTTTGAATTTGGAGTATAGTAAAACTAACAAATGCTTAGTTTGGTCAAAATATCATGAAAAAAAAATGTTTTTTCACAAAACAACTTAATTTTCGACCGATAGTTCCAATGGCAGCTATATGATATACTGGTCCGATTCTAAAAGGATTTTGCATATATATGAGAAGTAGAGTAAAACTAATAAATGCCGAGTTTGGTCAAGATATCTTGTTAAACAAAAAACTTAACTTAACTCGAAAAAACTTAATTTTCGACCGATCGATCCTATGGCAGCTATATGATATAGTGGTTCGATCTTAATAGGATTTTGCATATATGAGAAGTAGAGTAAAAATAATAAATGCCGAGTTTGTCCAAGATATATTGTTAAACAAAATGTTTTTCATACAAAAACTTAATTTTCGACCGATCGTTCCCATGGCAGCTATATGATGTAGTGGTTCAATCCTAATATGATTTTGCATTTATATGAGGAGAAAGCAAAACTAACAAATGCCGAGTTTGGCAAGATACCTTGAAAAAAAATGTTTTTTCATAAAACACTTAATTTTCGACCGATCGTTCCTATGGCAGCTATATGATATAGTGGTCCGATCTTAATATGATTTTGCATATATATGAGGAGCTTTGTAAAACTAATAAATGCCGACTTTGGTCAAGATAACTTGATAAACAAAAGGTTTTTTCATACAAAAACTTAATTTTCGACCGATCGTTCCTATGACAGCTATATGATATAGTGGTCCGATCTTAATATGATTTTGCATATATATGAGGAGCTTTGTAAAACTAATAAATGCCGACATTGGTCAAGATATCTTGATAAACAAAAGGTTTTTTCATACAAAAACTTAGTTTTCGACCTATGGCAGCTATATGATATAGTGGTTCGATCTTAATGGGATTTTGCATATATATGAGAAGTAAAGTAAAACTAATAAATGCCGAGTTTGGTCAAGATATCTTGAAAAACAAAATGTTTTTTTCACACAACAACTTAATTTTCGACCGATCGTTCCTTTGGCAGCTGTATGATACAGTGGTCCGATCTTAATAGGATTTTGCATATATATAAGAAGTAAAGTTAAACTAATAAATGCCGAGTTTGGTCAGGATATCTTGATAAACAAAAGGTTTCTATGGCAGCTATATGATATAGTGGTCCGATCTTAATAGGATTTTGCATATATATGAGCAGTAAAGTTAGGCTAATAAATGCCGAGTTTGATCAAGATATCTTGATAAACAAAAGGGTTTTTCATACAAAAACTTAACTTTCGACCGATCGATCCTATGGCAGCTATATGATATAGTGGTTCGATCTTAAAAGTATTTTGCATATACGTGAGGAGTATAGTAAAACTAATAAATGGCCAGTTTGGTCAAGATATCATGAAAAACAAAATGTTTTTCACACAAAAACTTAGTTTTAAACCGATCGTTCATATAGCAGCTATATGATATAGTGGTTCGATCTTAATAGGACTTTGCCTTTATATGGTAAGTATAGTAAAACTAATAAATGCTGAGTTTGGTCAGATAAGTTGAAAAATAAAATGTTTTTCATACAAAAAGTTAATTTTCGACCGATCGTTCCTATGGCAGCTATATGATATAGTGGTTCGATTTTAATAGGATTTTGAATTTATATGAGTTTAGTAAAACTAACAAATGCCGAGTTTGGTCAAGATATATTGAAAAAAAATGTTTTTTCATACAACAACTTAATTTTCGACCGATCGTTCCTATTGCAGCTATATGATATAGTGGTCCGATCTTAATAGGATTTTGGATATATATGAGAAGTATAGTAAAACTAATAAATGTCCAGTTTGGTCAAGATATTTTGAAAAACAAAACGTTTTTTCATACAACAACTTAATTTTCGACCGATCGTTCCTATGGCAGGTATATGATATAGTGGTTCGATCTTAATAGTATTTTGCATATATATGAGGAGCTTAGTAAAAGTAACAAATGCCGAGTTGGGTCAAGATATATTGAAAAAAAATGTTTTTTCATACAACTTAATTTTCGACCGATCGTTCCAATGGCATCTATATGATATAGTAGTTCGATCTGAAAAGTATTTTGCATATATATGAGGAGTATAGTAAAACTAATAAATGTCGAGTTTGGTCGATATATTTTAAAAAACAAAATGTTCTTTCATACAAGAACTTAATTTTCGACCGATCGTTCTTTTGGCAGGTATATGATATAGTGGTTCGATCTTAATAGTATTTTGCATATATATGAGGAGCTTAGTAAAAATAACAAATGCCGAGTTTGTTCACGATATATTGAAAAAAAATGTTTTTTCATACAATTTAATTTTCGACCGATCGTTCCAATGGCATCTATATGATATAGTGGTTCGATCTTAAAAGTATTTTGCATGTATATGAGTGGTATAGTAAAACTAATAAATGTCGAGTTTGGTCATGATATCTTGATAAACAAAAGGTTTTTTCATACAAAAACTTAATTTTCGACCTGTCGTTCCTATGGCAGCTATATGATATAGTAGTTCGATCTGATAAGTATTTTGCATATATATAAGGAGTATAGTAAAACTAATAAATGTCGAGTTTGGTCGATATATTTTAAAAAACAAAATGTTCTTTCATACAACAACTTAATTTTCGACCGATCGTTCTTATGGCAGGTATATGATATAGTGGTTCGATCTTAATAGTATTTTGCATATATATGAGGAGCTTAGTAAAAATAAAAAATGCCGAGTTTGGTCAAGATATATTGAAAAAAAAATGTTTTTTCATACAATTTAATTTTCGACCGATCGTTCCAATGGCATCTATATGATATACTGGTCCGATCTTAATAGGATTTTGGATATATATGAGGAGTATAGTAAAACTAATAAGTGCCGAGTTTGCTCAAGATATCTTGATAAGCAAAATGTTTTTCATACAAAAACTTAATTTTAGACCGATCGTTCCAATGGCAGCTATATGATATTGTGGTCCGCTCTTAAGAGGACTTTGCCTTTACATGAAAAGTTAAATTTTCCTTCATACATGTATTTTGTATTTTGGAGTATAGTAAAACTAACAAATGCTTAGTTTGGTCATTATATCTTGAAAAAAAAATGTTTTTTCATAAAACAACTTAATTTTCGACCGATAGTTCCAATGGCAGCTATATGATATACTGGTCTGATTCTAAATGGATTTTGCATATATATGAGAAGTAGAGTAAAACTAATAAATGCCGAGTTTGGACAAGATATCTTGTTAAACAAAATGTTTTTCATACAAAAACTTAATTTTCGAACGATCGTTCCCATGTCAGCTATATGATATAGTGGTTCGATCTGAATAGTATTTTGCATATATATGAGAAGTATAGTAAAACTGATAAATGTGCAGTTTGGTCAAGATATCTTGAAAAAAAATGTTTTTCATACAAAAACTTAATTTTCGAACGATCGTTCCTATGGCAGCTATATGATATAGTGGTTCGATCTTAAAAGTATTTTGCATATACGTGAGGAGTATAGTAAAACTAATAAATGGCCAGTTTGGTCAAGATATCATGAAAAACAAAATGTTTTTCACACAAAAACTTAGTTTTAAACCGATCGTTCATATGGCAGCTATATGATATAGTGGTTCGATCTTAATACGACTTTGCCTTTATATGGTAAGTATAGTAAAACTAATAAATGCTGAGTTTGGTCAGATAAGTTGAAAAATAAAATGTTTTCATACAAAAAGTTAATTTTCGACCGATCGTTACTATGGCAGCTATATGATATAGTGGTTCGATCTTAATAGTATTTTGCATATATGTGAGGAGTATAGTAAAACTAATAAATGTGCAGTTTGGTCAAGATATCTTGATAAACAAAAGGTTTTTTATTCAAAAACTTAATTTTCGACCGATCGTTCCTATGGCAGCTATATGATATAGTGGTCCGATCTTAATAGGATTTTGCATATATATGAGGAGCTTAGTAAATTTAACAAATGCCGAGTTTGGTTAAGATATCTTGAAAAAAAATGTTTTTTCATACAACAACTTAATTTTCGAGCGATCGTTCCAATGGCATCTATATGATATTGTGGTCCGATCTTAATAGGATTTTGGATATATATGAGGAGTATAGTAAAACTAATAAGTGCCGAGTTTGCTCAAGATATCTTGATAAACAAAAGGTTTTTTCATACAAAAACTTAATTTTCGATCGGTCGTTCCTATGGCAGCTATTTGATATAGTGGTTCGATCTTAAAAGTATTTTGCATATATATGAGGAGTATAGTAAAACTAATAAATGTCGAGTTTGGTCGATATATTTTAAAAAACAAAATGTTCTTTCATACAACAACTTAATTTTCGACCGATCGTTCCTATGGCAGCTAAATGATATAGTGGTTCCATCTTAATAGTATTTTGCATATATATGAGGAGCTTAGTAAAACTAACAAATGCCGAGTTTGGTTAAGATATCGTGAAAAAAATGTTTTTTCATACAACAACTTAATTTTCGAGCGATCGTTCCTATGGCATCTATATGATATAGTGGTCCGATCTTAATAGGATTTTGGATATATATGAGGAGTATAGTAAAACTAATAAGTGCCGAGTGTGCTCAAGATATCTTGATAAACAAAATGTTTTTCATACAAAAACTTAATTTTTGACCGATCGTTCATATGGCAGCTATATGATATTGTGGACCCCTCTTACGAGGACTTTGCCTTTACATGAAAAGCTAAATTTTCCTTCATACATGTATTTTGAATTTTGGAGTATAGTAAAACTAACAAATGCTTAGTTTGGTCAAAATATCTTGAAAAAAAAATGTTTTTTCACAAAACAACTTAATTTTCGACCGATAGTTCCAATGGCAGCTATATGATATACTGGTCCGATTCTAAAAGGATTTTGCATATATATGAGAAGTAGAGTAAAACTAATAAATGCCGAGTGTGCTCAAGATATCTTGATAAACAAAATGTTTTTCATACAAAAACTTAATTTTTGACCGATCGTTCCCATGGCAGCTATATGATATAGTGGTCCGATCTTAATATGATTTTGCATATATATGAGGAGCTTTGTAAAACTAATAAATGCCGACTTTGGTCAAGATAACTTGATAAACAAAAGGTTTTTTCATACAAAAACTTAATTTTCGACCGATCGTTCCTATGACAGCTATATGATATAGTGGTCCGATCTTAATATGATTTTGCATATATATGAGGAGCTTTGTAAAACTAATAAATGCCGACTTTGGTCAAGATATCTTGATAAAGAAAAGGTTTTTCATACAAAAACTTAGTTTTCGACCGGTCGTTCCTATGGCAGCTATATGATATAGTGGTTCGATCTTAATGGGATTTTGCATATATATGAGAAGTAAAGTAAAACTAATAAATGCCGAGTTTGGTCAAGATATCTTGAAAAACAAAATGTTTTTTCACACAACTTAATTTTCGACCGATCGTTCCTTTGGTAGCTGTATGATACAGTGGTCCGATCTTAATAGGATTTTGCATATATATAAGAAGTAAAGTTAAACTAATAAATGCCGAGTTTGGTCAAGATATCTTGATAAACAAAAGGTTTCTATGGCAGCTATATGATATAGTGGTTCGATCTTAATAGTATTTTGCATATATATGAGGAGCTTAGTAAAAATAAAAAATGCCGAGTTTGGTCAAGATATATTGAAAAAAAAATGTTTTTTCATACAATTTAATTTTCGACCGATCGTTCCAATGGCATCTATATGATATACTGGTCCGATCTTAATAGGATTTTGGATATATATGAGGAGTATAGTAAAACTAATAAGTGCCGAGTTTGCTCAAGATATCTTGATAAGCAAAATGTTTTTCATACAAAAACTTAATTTTAGACCGATCGTTCCAATGGCAGCTATATGATATTGTGGTCCGCTCTTAAGAGGACTTTGCCTTTACATGAAAAGTTAAATTTTCCTTCATACATGTATTTTGTATTTTGGAGTATAGTAAAACTAACAAATGCTTAGTTTGGTCATTATATCTTGAAAAAAAAATGTTTTTTCATAAAACAACTTAATTTTCGACCGATAGTTCCAATGGCAGCTATATGATATACTGGTCTGATTCTAAATGGATTTTGCATATATATGAGAAGTAGAGTAAAACTAATAAATGCCGAGTTTGGACAAGATATCTTGTTAAACAAAATGTTTTTCATACAAAAACTTAATTTTCGAACGATCGTTCCCATGTCAGCTATATGATATAGTGGTTCGATCTGAATAGTATTTTGCATATATATGAGAAGTATAGTAAAACTGATAAATGTGCAGTTTGGTCAAGATATCTTGAAAAAAAATGTTTTTCATACAAAAACTTAATTTTCGAACGATCGTTCCTATGGCAGCTATATGATATAGTGGTTCGATCTTAAAAGTATTTTGCATATACGTGAGGAGTATAGTAAAACTAATAAATGGCCAGTTTGGTCAAGATATCATGAAAAACAAAATGTTTTTCACACAAAAACTTAGTTTTAAACCGATCGTTCATATGGCAGCTATATGATATAGTGGTTCGATCTTAATACGACTTTGCCTTTATATGGTAAGTATAGTAAAACTAATAAATGCTGAGTTTGGTCAGATAAGTTGAAAAATAAAATGTTTTTCATACAAAAAGTTAATTTTCGACCGATCGTTACTATGGCAGCTATATGATATAGTGGTTCGATCTTAATAGTATTTGCATATATGTGAGGAGTATAGTAAAACTAATAAATGTGCAGTTTGGTCAAGATATCTTGATAAACAAAAGGTTTTTTATTCAAAAACTTAATTTTCGACCGATCGTTCCTATGGCAGCTATATGATATAGTGGTCCGATCTTAATAGGATTTTGCATATATATGAGGAGCTTAGTAAATTTAACAAATGCCGAGTTTGGTTAAGATATCTTGAAAAAAATGTTTTTTCATACAACAACTTAATTTTCGAGCGATCGTTCCAATGGCATCTATATGATATTGTGGTCCGATCTTAATAGGATTTTGGATATATATGAGGAGTATAGTAAAACTAATAAGTGCCGAGTTTGCTCAAGATATCTTGATAAACAAAAGGTTTTTTCATACAAAAACTTAATTTTCGATCGGTCGTTCCTATGGCAGCTATTTGATATAGTGGTTCGATCTTAAAAGTATTTTGCATATATATGAGGAGTATAGTAAAACTAATAAATGTCGAGTTTGGTCGATATATTTTAAAAAACAAAATGTTCTTTCATACAACAACTTAATTTTCGACCGATCGTTCCTATGGCAGCTAAATGATATAGTGGTTCCATCTTAATAGTATTTTGCATATATATGAGGAGCTTAGTAAAACTAACAAATGCCGAGTTTGGTTAAGATATCGTGAAAAAAATGTTTTTTCATACAACAACTTAATTTTCGAGCGATCGTTCCTATGGCATCTATATGATATAGTGGTCCGATCTTAATAGGATTTTGGATATATATGAGGAGTATAGTAAAACTAATAAGTGCCGAGTGTGCTCAAGATATCTTGATAAACAAAATGTTTTTCATACAAAAACTTAATTTTGACCGATCGTTCATATGGCAGCTATATGATATTGTGGACCCCTCTTACGAGGACTTTGCCTTTACATGAAAAGCTAAATTTTCCTTCATACATGTATTTTGAATTTTGGAGTATAGTAAAACTAACAAATGCTTAGTTTGGTCAAAATATCTTGAAAAAAAAATGTTTTTTCACAAAACAACTTAATTTTCGACCGATAGTTCCAATGGCAGCTATATGATATACTGGTCCGATTCTAAAAGGATTTTGCATATATATGAGAAGTAGAGTAAAACTAATAAATGCCGAGTGTGCTCAAGATATCTTGATAAACAAAATGTTTTTCATACAAAAACTTAATTTTTGACCGATCGTTCCCATGGCAGCTATATGATATAGTGGTCCGATCTTAATATGATTTTGCATATATATGAGGAGCTTTGTAAAACTAATAAATGCCGACTTTGGTCAAGATAACTTGATAAACAAAAGGTTTTTTCATACAAAAACTTAATTTTCGACCGATCGTTCCTATGACAGCTATATGATATAGTGGTCCGATCTTAATATGATTTTGCATATATATGAGGAGCTTTGTAAAACTAATAAATGCCGACTTTGGTCAAGATATCTTGATAAAGAAAAGGTTTTTTCATACAAAAACTTAGTTTTCGACCGGTCGTTCCTATGGCAGCTATATGATATAGTGGTTCGATCTTAATGGGATTTTGCATATATATGAGAAGTAAAGTAAAACTAATAAATGCCGAGTTTGGTCAAGATATCTTGAAAAACAAAATGTTTTTTCACACAACTTAATTTTCGACCGATCGTTCCTTTGGTAGCTGTATGATACAGTGGTCCGATCTTAATAGGATTTTGCATATATATAAGAAGTAAAGTTAAACTAATAAATGCCGAGTTTGGTCAAGATATCTTGATAAACAAAAGGTTTCTATGGCAGCTATATGATATAGTGGTCCGATCTTAATAGGATTTTGCATATATATGAGCAGTAAAGTTAGGCTAATAAATGCCGAGTTTGATCAAGATATCTTGATAAACAAAAGGGTTTTTCATACAAAAACTTAATTTTCGACCGATCGATCCTATGGCAGCTATATGATATAGTGGTTCGATTTTAGGATTTTGAATTTATATGAGGAGTTTAGTAAAACTAACAAATGCCGAGTTTGGTCAAGATATATTGAAAAAAAATGTTTTTTCATACAACAACTTAATTTTCGACCGATCGTTCCTATTGCAGCTATATGATATAGTGGTCCGATCTTAATAGGATTTGGATATATATGAGAAGTATAGTAAAACTAATAAATGTCCAGTTTGGTCAAGATATTTTGAAAAACAAAATGTTTTTTCATACAACAACTTAATTTTCGACCGATTGTTCCTATGGCAGCTATATGATATAGTGGTTCGATCTTAATAGTATTTTGCATATATATGAGGAGCTTAGTAAAACTAACAAATACCGAGTTTGGTCAAGATATATTGAAAAAAATGATTTTTCATACAACTAAATTTTCGACCGATCGTTGCAATGGCATCTATTCGATATAGTGGTTCGATCTTAAAAGTATTTTGCATATATATGAGGGGTATAATAAAACTAATAAATGTCGAGTTTGGTCATGATATCTTGATAAACAAAAGGTTTTTTCATACAAAAACTTAATTTTCGACCGGTCGTTCCTATGGCAGCTATATGATATAGTAGTTCGATCTGAAAAGTATTTTGCATATATATGAGTATAGTAAAACTAATAAATGTCGAGTTTGGTCGATATTTTAAAAAACAAAATGTTCTTTCATACAACAACTTAATTTTCGACCGATCGTTCCTATGGCAGGTATATGATATAGTGGTTCGATCTTAAAAGTATTTTGCATGTATATGAGTGGTATAGTAAAACTAATAAATGTCGAGTTTGGTCATGATATCTTGATAAACAAAAGGTTTTTTCATACAAAAACTTAATTTTCGACCGCTCGTTCCTATGGCAGCTATATGTTATAGTAGTTCGATCTGATAAGTATTTTGCATATATATAAGGAGTATAGTAAAACTAATAAATGTCGAGTTTGGTCGATATATTTTAAAAAACAAAATGTTCTTTCATACAACAACTTAATTTTAGACCGATCGTTCCAATGGCAGCTATATGATATTGTGGTCCGCTCTTAAGAGGACTTTGCCTTTACATGAAAAGTTAAATTTTCCTTCATACATGTATTTGTATTTTGGAGTATAGTAAAACTAACAAATGCTTAGTTTGGTCATTATATCTTGAAAAAAAAATGTTTTTTCATAAAACAACTTAATTTTCGACCGATAGTTCCAATGGCAGCTATATGATATACTGGTCTGATTCTAAATGGATTTTGCATATATATGAGAAGTAGAGTAAACTAATAAATGCCGAGTTTGGACAAGATATCTTGTTAAACAAAATGTTTTTCATACAAAAACTTAATTTTCGACCGATCGTTCCCATGTCAGCTATATGATATAGTGGTTCGATCTGAATAGTATTTTGCATATATATGAGAAGTATAGTAAAACTGATAAATGTGCAGTTTGGTCAAGATATCTTGAAAAAAAAATGTTTTTCATACAAAAACTTAATTTTCGAACGATCGTTCCTATGGCAGCTATATGATATAGTGGTTCGATCTTAAAAGTATTTTGCATATACGTGAGGAGTATAGTAAAACTAATAAATGGCCAGTTTGGTCAAGATATCATGAAAAACAAAATGTTTTTCACACAAAAACTTAGTTTTAAACCGATCGTTCATATTGCAGCTATATGATATAGTGGTTCGATCTTAATAGGACTTTGCCTTTATATGGTAAGTATAGTAAAACTAATAAATGCTGAGTTTGGTCAGATAAGTTGAAAAATAAAATGTTTTTCATACAAAAAGTTAATTTCGACCGATCGTTACTATGGCAGCTATATGATATAGTGGTTCGATCTTAATAGTATTTTGCATATATGTGAGGAGTATAGTAAAACTAATAAATGTGCAGTTTGGTCAAGATATCTTGATAAACAAAAGGTTTTTTATTCAAAAACTTAATTTTCGACCGATCGTTCCTATGGCAGCTATATGATATAGTGGTCCGATCTTAATAGGATTTTGCATATATATGAGGAGCTTAGTAAAACTAACAAATGCCGAGTTTGGTTAAGATATCTTGAAAAAAAATGTTTTTTCATACAACAACTTAATTTTCGAGCGATCGTTCCAATGGCATCTATATGATATTGTGGTCCGATCTTAATAGGATTTTGGATATATATGAGGAGTATAGTAAAACTAATAAGTGCCGAGTTTGCTCAAGATATCTTGATAAACAAAAGGTTTTTTCATACAAAAACTTAATTTTCGATCGGTCGTTCCTATGGCAGCTATTTGATATAGTGGTTCGATCTTAAAAGTATTTTGCATATATATGAGGAGTATAGTAAAACTAATAAATGTCGAGTTTGGTCGATATATTTTAAAAAACAAAATGTTCTTTCATACAACAACTTAATTTTCGACCGATCGTTCCTATGGCAGCTAAATGATATAGTGGTTCCATCTTAATAGTATTTTGCATATATATGAGGAGCTTAGTAAAACTAACAAATGCCGAGTTTGGTTATGATATCGTGAAAAAAATGTTTTTTCATACAACAACTTAATTTTCGAGCGATTGTTCCTATGGCATCTATATGATATAGTGGTCCGATCTTAATAGGATTTTGGATATATATGAGGAGTATAGTAAAACTAATAAGTGCCGAGTGTGCTCAAGATATCTTGATAAACAAACTGTTTTTCATACAAAAACTTAATTTTTGACCGATCGTTCATATGGCAGCTATATGATATTGTGGTCCGCTCTTACGAGGACTTTGCCTTTACATGAAAAGCTAAATTTTCCTTCATACATGTATTTTGAATTTTGGAGTATAGTAAAACTAACAAATGCTTAGTTTGGTCAAAATATCTTGAAAAAAAAATGTTTTTTCACAAAACAACTTAATTTTCGACCGATAGTTCCAATGGCAGCTATATGATATACTGGTCCGATTCTAAAAGGATTTTGCATATATATGAGAAGTAGAGTAAAACTAATAAATGCCGAGTGTGCTCAAGATATCTTGATAAACAAAATGTTTTTCATACAAAAACTTAATTTTTGACCGATCGTTCCCATGGCAGCTGTATGATACAGTGGTCCGATCTTAATAGGATTTTGCATATATATAAGAAGTAAAGTTAAACTAATAAATGCCGAGTTTGGTCAAGATATCTTGATAAACAAAAGGTTTCTATGGCAGCTATATGATATAGTGGTCCGATCTTAATAGGATTTTGCATATATATGAGCAGTAAAGTTAGGCTAATAAATGCCGAGTTTGATCAAGATATCTTGATAAACAAAAGGGTTTTTCATACAAAAACTTAATTTTCGACCGATCGATCCTATGGCAGCTATATGATATAGTAGTTCGATCTGAAAAGTATTTTGCATATATATGAGTATAGTAAAACTAATAAATGTCGAGTTTGGTCGATATATTTAAAAAACAAAATGTTCTTTCATACAACAACTTAATTTTCGACCGATCGTTCCTATGGCAGGTATATGATATAGTGGTTCGATCTTAAAAGTATTTTGCATGTATATGAGTGGTATAGTAAAACTAATAAATGTCGAGTTTGGTCATGATATCTTGATAAACAAAAGGTTTTTTCATACAAAAACTTAATTTTCGACCGGTCGTTCCTATGGCAGCTATATGATATAGTAGTTCGATCTGATAAGTATTTTGCATATATATAAGGAGTATAGTAAAACTAATAAATGTCGAGTTTGGTCGATATATTTTAAAAAACAAAATGTTCTTTCATACAACAACTTAATTTTCGACCGATCGTTCCTATGGCAGGTATATGATATAGTGGTTCGATCTTAATAGTATTTTGCATATATATGAGGATCTTAGTAAAAATAACAAATGCCGAGTTTGGTCAAGATATATTGAAAAAAAATGTTTTTTCATACAATTTAATTTTCGACCGATCGTTCCAATGGCATCTATATGATATACTGGTCCGATCTTAATAGGATTTTGGATATATATGAGGAGTATAGTAAAACTAATAAGTGCCGAGTTTGCTCAAGATATCTTGATAAGCAAAATGTTTTTCATACAAAAACTTAATTTTAGACCGATCGTTCCTATGGCAGCTATATGATATTGTGGTCCGCTCTTAAGAGGACTTTGCCTTTACATGAAAAGTTAAATTTTCCTTCATACATGTATTTTGTATTTTGGAGTATAGTAAAACTAACAAATGCTTAGTTTGGTCATTATATCTTGAAAAAAAAATGTTTTTTCATAAAACAACTTAATTTTCGACCGATAGTTCCAATGGCAGCTATATGATATACTGGTCTGATTCTAAATGGATTTTGGATATATATGAGAAGTAGAGTAAAACTAATAAATGCCGAGTTTGGACAAGATATCTTGTTAAACAAAATGTTTTCATACAAAAACTTAATTTTCGACCGATCGTTCCCATGTCAGCTATATGATATAGTTGTTCGATCTGAATAGTATTTTGCATATATATGAGAAGTATAGTAAAACTGATAAATGTGCAGTTTGGTCAAGATATCTTGAAAAAAAAATGTTTTTCATACAAAAACTTAATTTTCGAACGATCGTTCCTATGGCAGCTATATAATATAGTGGTTCGATCTTAAAAGTATTTTGCATATACGTGAGGAGTATAGAAAAACTAATAAATGGCCAGTTTGGTCAAGATATCATGAAAAACAAAATGTTTTTCACACAAAAACTTAGTTTTAAACCGATCGTTCATATGGCAGCTATATGATATAGTGGTTCGATCTTAATAGGACTTTGCCTTTATATGGTAAGTATAGTAAACTAATAAATGCTGAGTTTGGTCAGATAAGTTGAAAAATAAAATGTTTTTCATACAAAAAGTTAATTTTCGACCGATCGTTCCTATGGCAGCTATATGATATAGTGGTTCGATCTTAATAGTATTTTGCATATATGTGAGGAGTATAGTAAAACTAATAAATGTGCAGTTTGGTCAAGATATCTTGATAAACAAAAGGTTTTTTATTCAAAAACTTAATTTTCGACCGATCGTTCCTATGGCAGCTATATGATATAGTGGTCCGATCTTAATAGGATTTTGCATATATATGAGGAGCTTAGTAAAACTAACAAATGCCGAGTTTGGTTAAGATATCTTGAAAAAAAATGTATTTTCATACAACAACTTAATTTTCGAGCGATCGTTCCAATGGCATCTATATGATGTTGTGGTCCGATCTTAATAGGATTTTGGATATATATGAGGAGTATAGTAAAACTAATAAGTGCCGAGTTTGCTCAAGATATCTTGATAAACAAAAGGTTTTTTCATACAAAAACTTAATTTTCGATCGGTCGTTCCTATGGCAGCTATTTGATATAGTGGTTCGATCTTAAAAGTATTTTGCATATATATGAGGAGTATAGTAAAACTAATAAATGTCGAGTTTGGTCGATATATTTTAAAAAACAAAATGTTCTTTCATACAACAACTTAATTTTCGACCGATCGTTCCTATGGCAGCTAAATGATATAGTGGTTCCATCTTAATAGTATTTTGCATATATATGAGGAGCTTAGTAAAACTAACAAATGCCGAGTTTGGTTAAGATATCGTGAAAAAAATGTTTTTTCATACAACAACTTAATTTTCGAGCGATCGTTCCTATGGCATCTATATGATATAGTGGTCCGATCTTAATAGGATTTTGGATATATATGAGGAGTATAGTAAAACTAATAAGTGCCGAGTGTGCTCAAGATATCTTGATAAACAAAATGTTTTTCATACAAAAACTTAATTTTTGACCGATCGTTCATATGGCAGCTATATGATATTGTGGTCCGCTCTTACGAGGACTTTGCCTTTACATGAAAAGCTAAATTTTCCTTCATACATGTATTTTGAATTTGGGAGTATAGTAAAACTAACAAATGCTTAGTTTGGTCAAAATATCTTGAAAAAAAAATGTTTTTTCACAAAACAACTTAATTTTCGACCGATAGTTCCAATGGCAGCTATATGATATACTGGTCCGATTCTAAAAGGATTTTGCATATATATGAGAAGTAGAGTAAAACTAATAAATGCCGAGTTTGGTCAAGATATCTTGTTAAACAAATTGTTTTTCATACAAAAACTTAATTTTCGACCAATCGATCCTATGGCAGCTATATGATATAGTTGTTCAATCTTAATAGGATTTTGCATATATATGAGAACTAGAGTAAAAATAATAAATGCCGAGTTTGTCCAAGATATATTGTTAAACAAAATGTTTTTCATACAAAAACTTAATTTTCGACCGATCGTTCCCATGGCAGCTATATGATGTAGTGGTTCAATCTTTATAGGATTTTGCATTTGTATGAGGAGAAAGCAAACTGGCAAATGCCGAGTTTGGTAAGATACCTTGAAAAAAAATGTTTTTTCATAAAACAACTTAATTTTCGACCGATCGTTCCTATGGCAGCTATATGATATAGTGGTCCGATCTTAATACGATTTTGCATATATATGAGGAGCTTTGTAAAACTAATAAATGCCGACTTTGGTCAAGATAACTTGAAACAAAAGGTTTTTTCATACAAAAACTTAATTTTCGACCGATCGTTCCTATGACAGCTATATGATATAGTGGTCCGATCTTAATATGATTTTGCATATATATGAGGAGCTTTGTAAAACTAATAAATGCCGACTTTGGTCAAGATATCTTGATAAAGAAAAGGTTTTTCATACAAAAACTTAGTTTTCGACCGGTCGTTCCTATGGCAGCTATATGATATAGTGGTTCGATCTTAATGGGATTTTGCATATATATGAGAAGTATAGTAAAACTAATAAATGCCGAGTTTGGTCAAGATATCTTGAAAAACAAAAGGTTTTTCACACAACTTAATTTTCGACCGATCGTTCCTTTGGCAGCTGTATGATACAGTGGTCCGATCTTAATAGGATTTTGCATATATATAAGAAGTAAAGTTAAACTAATAAATGCCGAGTTTGGTCAAGATATCTTGATAAACAAAAGGTTTCTATGGCAGCTATATGATATAGTGGTCCGATCTTAATAGGATTTTGCATATATATGAGCAGTAAAGTTAGGCTAATAAATGCCGAGTTTGATCAAGATATCTTGTTAAACAAATTGTTTTTCATACAAAAACTTAATTTTCGACCAATCGATCCTATGGCAGCTATATGATATAGTGGTTCGATTTTAATAGGATTTTGAATTTATATGAGGAGTTTAGTAAAACTAACAAATGCCGAGTTGGTCAAGATATATTGAAAAAGAATGTTTTTTCATACAACAACTTAATTTTCGACCGATCGTTCCTATTGCAGCTATATGATATAGTGGTCCGATCTTAATAGGATTTTGGATATATATGAGAAGTATAGTAAAACTAATAAATGTCCAGTTTGGTCAAGATATTTTGAAAAACAAAATGTTTTTTCATACAACAACTTAATTTTCGACCGATTGTTCCTATGGCAGCTATATGATATAGTGGTTCGATCTTAATAGTATTTTGCATATATATGAGGAGCTTAGTAAAACTAACAATAACGAGTTTGGTCAAGATATATGAAAAAAAAAATGATTTTTTCATACAACTTAATTTTCGACCGATCGTTCCAATGGCATCTATACGATATAGTGGTTCGATCTTAAAGTATTTTGCATATATATGAGGGGTATAGTAAAACTAATAAATGTCGAGTTTGTGCTCGATATCTTGATAAACAAAAGGGTTTTTCATACAAAAATTAATTTTCGACCGTCGTTCCTAGGCAGCTATATGATATAGTAGTTCGATCTGAAAAGTATTTTGCATATATATGAGGAGTATAGTAAAACTAATAAATGTCGAGTTTGGTCGATATATTTTAAAAAACAAAATGTTCTTTCATACAACAACTTAATTTCGACCGATCGTTCTTATGGCAGGTATATGATATAGTGGTTCGATCTTAATAGTATTTTGCATATATATGAGGAGCTTAGTAAAAATAACAAATGCCGAGTTTGGTCAAGATATATTGAAAAAAAAATGTTTTTCATACAATTAATTTTCGACCGATCGTTCCAATGGCATCTATATGATATCTGGTCCGATCTTAATAGGATTTTGGATATATATGAGGAGTATAGTAAAACTAATAATTGCCGAGTTTGCTCAAGATATCTGGATAAGCAAAATGTTTTTCATACAACAACTTAATTTTAGACCGATCGTTCCTATGGCAGCTATATGATATTGTGTGGTCCGCTCTTAAGAGGACTTTGCCTTTACATGAAAAGTTAAATTTCCTTCATACATGTATTTTGTATTTTGGAGTATAGTAAAACTAACAAATGCTTAGTTTGGTCAACATATCTTGAAATAAATGTTTTTCATAAACAACTTAATTTTCGACCGATAGTTCCAATGGCAGCTATATGATATACTGGTCCGATTCTAAATGGATTTTGCATATATATGAGAAGTAGAGTGTAAAACTAATAAATGCCGAGTTTGGTCAAGATATCTTGTTAACAAAATGTTTTTCATACCAAACTTAATTTTCGACCGATCGTTCCCATGTCAGCTATATGATATAGTGGTTCGATCTGAATAGTATTTTGCATATATATGAGAATTATAGTAAAACTGATAAATGTGCAGTTTGGTCAAGATATCTGAAAAAAAAATGTTTTTCATACAAAAACTTAATTTTCGAACGATCGTTCCTATGGCAGCTATATGATATAGTGGTTCGATCTTAAAAGTATTTTGCATATACGTGAGGAGTATAGTAAAACTAATAAATGGCCAGTTTGGTCAAGATATCATGAAAAACAAAATGTTTTTCACACAAAAACTTAGTTTTAAACCGATCGTTCATATGGCAGCTATATGATATAGTGGTTCGATCTTAATAGGACTTGCCTTATATGGTAGTATAGTAAAACTAATAAATGCTGAGTTTGGTCAGATAAGTTGAAAAATAAAATGTTTTTCATACAAAAACTTAATTTTCGACCGATCGTTCCTATGGCAGCTATATGATATAGTGGTTCGATCTAATAGTATTTTGCATATATGTGAGGAGTATAGTAAAACTAATAAAATGTGCAGTTTGGTCAAGATATCTTGATAAACAAAGGTTTTATATTCAAAAACTTAATTTTCGACCGATCGTTCCTATGGCAGCTATATGATATGGGGTCCGATCTTAATAGGATTTTGCATATATATGAGGAGCTTAGTAAAACTAACAATATGCCGAGTTTGGTTAAGATATCTTGAAAAAAAATGTTTTTCATACAACAACTTAGTTTTCGAGCGATCGTTCCAATGGCATCTATATGATATAGTGGTCCGATCTTAATAGGATTTTGGATATATATGAGGAGTATAGTAAAACTAATAAGTGCCGAGTTTGCTCAAGATATCTTGATAAACAAAAGGTTTTTTCATACAAAAACTTAATTTTCGATCGGTCGTTCCTATGGCAGCTATTTGATATAGTGGTTCGATCTTAAAAGTATTTTGCATATATATGAGGAGTATAGTAAAACTAATAAATGTCGAGTTTGGTCGATATATTTTTAAAAAACAAAATGTTCTTTCATACAACAACTTAATTTTCGACCGATCGTTCCTATGGCAGCTAAATGATATAGTGGTTCCATCTTAATAGTATTTGCATATATATGAGGAGCTTAGTAAAACTAACAAATGCCGAGTTTGGTTAAGATATCTTGAAAGGAAATGTTTTTTCATACAACAACTTAATTTTCGAGCGATCGTTCCAATGGCATCTATATGCTATAGTGGTCCGATCTTAATAGGATTTGGGGATAATATGAGGAGTATAGTAAAACTAATAAGTGCCGAGTGGCTCAAGATATCTTGATAACAAAATGTTTTTTCATACAAAAACTTAATTTTTGACCGATCGTTCATGGCAGCTATATGATATTGTGGTCCGCTCTTACGAGGACTTTGCTTTACATGAAAAGCTAAATTTTCCTTCATACATGATTTGAATTTTGAGTATAGTAAAACTAACAAATGCTTAGTTTGGTCAAAATATCTTGAAAAAAAAATGTTTTTTCACAAAACAACTTAATTTTGGACCGATAGTTCCAATGGCAGCTATATGATATACTGGTCCGATTCTAAAAGGATTTGCATATATATGAGAAGAAGAGTAAAACTAATAAATGCCGAGTTTGGACAAGATATCTGTTAAACAAATGTTTTTCATACAAAAACTTAATTTTCGACCGATCGTTCCCTTGTCAGCTATATGATATAGTGGTACGATCTGAATAGTATTTTGCATATATATGAGAGTAGAGTAAAAATAATAAATGCCGCGTTGCCAAGATATATTGTTAACAAAATGTTTTTCATACAAAAACTTAATTTTCGACCGATCGTTCCCATGGCAGCTATATGATGTAGTGGTTCAATCTTAATGGATTTTGCATTTGTATGAGGAGAAAGCAAAACTAACAAATGCCGAGTTTGGCATGATACCTTGAAAAAAAAAGGTTTTTCATAAAACAACTTAATTTTCGACCGATCGTTCCTTTGGCAGCTGTATGATACAGTGGTCCGATCTTAATAGGATTTTCCATATATATAAGAAGTAAAGTTAAACTAATAAATGCCGAGTTTGTCAAGATATCTTGATAACAAAAGGTTTCTATGGCAGCTATATGATATAGTGGTCCGATCTTAATAGGATTTTGCATATATATGAGCAGTAAAGTTAGGCTAATAAATGCCGAGTTTGATCAAGATATCTTGATAAACAAAAAGGTTTTTCATACAAAAACTTAATTTCGACCGATCGATCCTATGGCAGCTATATGATATAGTGGTTCGATTTTAATAGGATTTTGAATTTATATGAGGAGTTTAGTAAAACTAACAAATGCCGAGTTTGGTCAAGATATATTGAAAAAAAATGTTTTTTCATACAACAACTTAATTTTCGACCGATCGTTCCTATTGCAGCTATATGATATAGTGGTCCGATCTTAATAGGATTTTGGATATATATGACAAGTATAGTAAAACTAATAAATGTCCAGTTTGGTCAAGATTTTGAAAAACAAAATGTTTTTTCATACAACAACTTAATTTTCGACCGATCGTTCCTATGGCAGCTATATGATATAGTGGTTCGATCTTAATAGTATTTTGCATATATATGAGGAGCTTAGTAAACTAACAAATACCGAGTTTGGTCAAGATATATTGAAAAAAAATGTTTTTTCATACAACTTAATTTTCGACCGATCGTTCCAAAGGCATCTATACGATATAGTGGTTCGATCTTAAAAGTATTTTGCATATATATGAGGGGTATAGTAAAACTAAAAATGCTGAGTTTTGTCATGATATCTTGATAAACAAAATGTTTTTTCATACAAAAACTTAATTTTCGTCCGTCGTTCCTATGGCAGCTATATGATATAGTAGTTCGATCTGAAAAGTATTTTGCATATATATGAGGAGTATAGTAAAACTAATAAATGTCGAGTTTGTCGATATATTTAAAAAACAAAATGTTCTTCATACAAAACTTAATTTTCGACCGATCGTTCCAAAGGCATCTATACGATATAGTGGTTCGATCTTAAAAGTATTTTGCATATATATGAGGGGTATAGTAAAACTAATAAATGCTGAGTTTTGTCATGATATCTTGATAAACAAAAGTTTTTCATACAACAACTTAATTTTCGACCGATCGTTCCTATGGCAGTATATGATATAGTGGTTCGATCTTAATAGTATTTTGCATATATATGAGGACCTTAGTAAAAGTAACAAATGCCGAGTTTGGTCAAGATATATTGAAAAAAAATGTTTTTTCATACAACTTAATTTTCGACCGATCGTTCCAATGGCATCTATATGATATAGTGGTCCGATCTTAATAGGATTTTGGATATATATGAGGAGTATAGTAAAACTAATAAGTGCCGAGTTTGCTCAAATATCTTGATAAGCAAAATGTTTTTCATACAAAAACTTAATTTTAGACCGATCGTCCTATGGCAGCTATATGATATTGTGGTCCGCTCTTATGAGGACTTTGCCTTTACATTGAAAGCTAAATTTTCCTTCATACATGTATTTTGTATTTTGGAGTATAGTAAAACTAACAAATGCTTAGTTTGGTCAAATATCTTGAAAAAAAAATGTTTTTTCATAAAACAACTTAATTTTCGACCGATAGTTCCGCTGGCAGCTATATGATATACTGGTCCGATTCTAAAAGGATTTTGCATATATATGAGAGTAGAGTAAAACTAATAAATGCCGAGTTTGGACAAGATATCTTGTTAAACAAAATGTTTTTCATACAAAAACTTAATTTCGACCGATCGTTCCCATGGCAGCTACATGATATAGTGGTTCGACTGAATTGTATTTTGCATATATATGAGGAGAATAGTGAACTAATAAATGAGCAGTTTGGTCAAGATATCTTGAAAAACATAATGTGTTTTTATACAACAACTTAATTTTCGACCGATCGTTCCTATGGCAGCTATATGATATAGTGGTTCGATCTTAATAGTATTTTGCATATATATGAGGAGCTTAGTAAAACTAACAAATGCCGAGTTTGGCCAAGATTTTTTGAAAAAAATGTTTTTTCATACAACTTAATTTTCGACCGATCGTTCCAATGGCATCCATATGATATAGGGTCCGATCTTAATAGGATTTGGATATATATGAGGAGTATAGTAAAACTAATAAGTGCCGAGTTTGCTCAAGATATCTTGATAAGCAAAATGTTTTTCATACAAAAACTTAATTTTCGACCGATCGTTCCCATGTCAGCTATACGATATAGTGGTTCGATCTGAATAGTATTTTGCATATATATGAGAAGTATAGTAAAATGATAAATGTGCAGTTTGGTCAAGATATCTTGAAAAAAATTGTTTTTCATACAAAAACTTAATTTCGACCGATCGTTCCCATGTCAGCTATATGATATAGTGGTTCGATCTGAATAGTATTTTTATATATATGAGAAAGTATAGTAAAACTGATAAATGTGCAGTTTGGTCAAGATATCATGAAAAACAAAATGTTTTTCACACAAAATTTAATTTTCGACCGATCGTTCCTATGGCACCTATAAGATATAGCGTCCGATCTTAATATGATTTCGCATATATATGAGGGCTTAGTATAACTAATAAATGCTGAGTTTGGTCAAGATATCTTGATAACAAAAGTTTTTTTATTCAAAACTAATTTTCGACCGATCGTTCCTATGGCAGCTATATGATATAGGGTCCGATCTTAATAGGATTTTGCATATATATGAGAGCTTAGTAAAACTTACAAATGCAGAGTTTGGTCAAGATATCTTGAAAAAAAATTTTTTTTCATACAACTTAATTTTCGAGCGATCGTTCCAATGGCATCTATATGATATAGTGGTCCGATCTTAATAGGATTTTGGATATAATGAGGAGTATAGTAAAACTAATAAGTGCCGAGTTTGCTCAAGATATCTTGAAACAAAAGGTTTTTTCATACAAAAACTTAATTTTCGATCGGTCGTTCCTATGGCAGCTATTTGATATAGTGGTTCGATCTTAAAGTATTTTGCATATATATGAGGAGTATAGTAAAACTAATAAATGTCGAGTTTGGTCGATATATTTAAAAAAACAAAATGTTCTTTCATACAAAACACTTAATTTTCAACCGATCGTTCCTATGGCAGCTATATGATATAGTGGTCGATCTAATATGATTTTGCATATATATGAGGAGCTTTGTAAAACTAATAAATGCCGAGTTTGGTCAAGATATCTTGAAAAACAAAATGTTTTTTCATACAACTTAATTTTCGACCGATCGTTTCTATGGCAGCTATATGATATTGTGTTCGATCTTAATAGTATTTTTGCATATATGTGAGGAGTATAGTAAAACTAATAAATGTCCAGTTTGGTCAAGATATCTTGAAAACAAAATGTTTTTTCATACAACAATTAATTTTCGAGCGATCGTTCCAATGGCATCTATATGATATAGTGGTCCGATCTTAATAGGATTTGATATATATGAGGAGTATAGTAAAACTAATAAGTGCCGAGTTTGCTCAAGATATCTTGATAAACAAAATGTTTTTCATACAAAAACTTAATTTTTGACCGATCGTTCTATGGCAGCTATATGATATTGTGGTCCGCCTCTTAAGAGGACTTTGCCTTTACATGAAAAGCTAAATTTTCCTTCATACATGTGTTTATTTTGAATTTTGGAGTATAGTAAAAACTAACAAATGCTTAGTTTGGTCAACATATCTTGAAAAAAAAATGTTTTTCACAAAATACTTAATTTTCGACCGATAGTTCCAATGCAGCTATATGATATACTGGTCCGATTCTAAAAGGATTTGCATATATATGAGAAAGTAGAGTAAAACTAATAAAATGCCGAGTTTGGTCAGATATCTTGTTAAACAAATTTTTTATACAAAAAACTTAATTTTCGACGATCGATCCTATGGCAGCTATATGATATAGTGGTTCGATCTTAATAGGATTTTGCATATATATGAGAAGTAGAGTAAAAATAATAAATGTCGAGTTTGTCCAAGATATGTTGTTAAACAAAATGTTTTTTATACAAAAACTTAATTTTCGAACGATCGTTCCCATGGCAGCTATATGATGTAGTGGCAATCTTAATAGGTTTTGCATATATATGAGGAGTAAAGCAAAACTAACAAATGTCGAGTTTGGCAAGATATCTTGAAAAAAAATGTTTTTCATAAAACAACTTAATTTTCGACCGATCGTTCTATGGCAGCTATATGATATAGTGGTCCGATCTTAATAGCATTTTGGATATATATGAGGAGTTTTGTAAAACTAATAAATCCGACTTTGTTCAAGATAACTTGATAAACAAAAGGGTTTTTCAACAAAAACTTAATTTTCGACCGATCGTTCCTATGACAGCTATAGATATAGTGGTCCGATTTTAATATGATTTTGCATATATATGAGGAGCTTTGTAAAACTAATAAATGCCGAGTTTGGTCAATATCTTGAAAAACAAAAGTTTTTCATACAACAACTTAATTTCGATCGATCGTTTCTATGGCAGCTATATGATATTGTGGTTCGATCTTAATAGTATTTTGCATATATGTGAGGAGTATAGTAAAACTAATAAATGCCGAGTTTGGTCAAGATATCTTGAAAAACAAAAGGTTTTTCATACAACAACTTAATTTTCGACCGATCGTTCCTTGGCAGCTGTATGATACAGTGGTCCGATCTTAATAGGATTTTGCATATATATAAGAAGTAAAGTTAAACTAATAAATGCCCAGTTTGGTCAAGATCTTGATAAACAAAAGTTTTTATGGCAGCTATATGATATAGTGGTCCGATCTTAATAGGATTTACATATATATGAGCAGTAAAGTTAGGCTAATAAATGCCGAGTTTGATCAAGATATCTTGATAAGCAAAGGGTTTTCTACAAAACTTAATTTTCGACCGATCGATCCATGGCAGCTATATGATATAGTGGTTCGATTTTAATAGGAATTTGAATTTATATGAGGAGTTTAGTAAAACTAACAAATGCCGAGTTTGCTCAAGATATCTTGATAAACAAAATGTTTTTCATACAAAAACTTAATTTTGGACCGATCGTTCCTATGGCAGCTATATGATATTGTGGTCCGCTCTTAAGAGGACTTTGCCTTACATGAAAAGCTAAATTTTCCTTCATACATGTATTTTGAATTTGGAGTATAGTAAAACTAACAATGCTTAGTTTGGTCAACATATCTTGAAAAAAAAAAGTTTTTTCACAAAACAAACATAATTTTCGACCGATAGTTCCAATGGCAGCTATATGATATACTGGTCCGATTCTAAAAGGATTTTGCATATATATGAGAAGTAGAGTAAAAACTAATAAATGCCGAGTTTGGTCAAGATATCTTGTTAAACAAATTGTTTTCATACAAAAACTTAATTTTCGACCGATCGATCCTATGGCAGCTATATGATATAGTGTTTCGATCTTATAGGATTTTGATATATATGAGAAGTAGAGTAAAAATAATAATGCCGAGTTTGTCAAGATATCTTGAAAAACAAAATGTTTTTTCATAACACAACTTAATTTTCGACCGATCGTGCCTTTGGCAGCTGTATGATACAGTGGTCCGATCTAATAGGATTTTGCATATATATAAGAAGTAAAGTTAAACTAATAAATGCCGAGTTTGGTCAAGATATCATGAAAACAAAATGTTTTTCACACAAAAACTTAGTTTTAAACCGATCGTTCCTATGGCAGCTATATGATATAGTGGTTCGATCTTAATAGGACTTTGCTTTATATGGAAGTATAGTAAAACTAATAAATGCGGAGTTTGGTCAGATAAGTTGAAAAATAAAATGTTTTTCATACAAAAACTTAATTTTCGACCGATCGTTCCTATGGCAGGCTATATGATATAGTGGTTCGATCTTAATAGATTTTGCTGTATATGAGAGGTAAGTAAAACTAATAAATGCCGAGTTTGGTCAAGATATCGCTAAACAAAATGTTTTTCATACAAAACTTAATTTTCGACCGATCGATCCTATGGCAGCTATATGATATAGTGGTTCGATATTAAAAGTATTTTGCATATATGTGAGGAGTATAGTAAAACTAATAAATGTGCAGTTTGGTTAAGATATCTTGAAAACAAAATGTTTATCACACAAAAATTTAATTTTCGACCGATCGTTCCTATGGCACCTATGATATAGCAGTCCGATCTTAATATGATTTTGCATATTTATGAGGAGCTTAGTATAACTAATAAATGCCGAGTTTGGTCAAGATATCTTGATAAACAAAAGGTTTTTTATTCAAAAACTTAATTTTCGACCGATCGTTCCTATGGCAGCTATATGATATAGTGGTCCGATCTTATAGGATTTTGCATGTATATGAGAGGAAAGTAAAACTAATAAATGCCGAGTTTGGTCAAGATATCTTGCTAAACAAAATGTTTCTCATTACAAAACTTAATTTTCGACCGATCGATCCTATGGCAGCTATATGATTAGTGGCTCGATTTTAATAGAATTTTGAATATATGAGGAGTTTAGTAAAACTAAAAATGTGCAGTTTGGTTAAGATATCTTGAAAAAAAACAAAATGTATCACACACAAAATTTAATTTTCGACCGATCGTTCCTATGGCACCTATATGATATAGCAGTCCGATCTTAAATGATTTTGCATATTTTGAGGAGCTTAGTATAACTAATAAATGCCGCGAGTTTGGTCAAGATATCTTGATAAACAAAAGGTTTTATATTCAAAAACTTAATTTCGAACCGATCGTTCCTATGGCAGCTATATGATTAGTGGTCCGATCTTAATAGGATTTTGCATGTATATGAGAGGTAAAGTAAAACTAATAAATGCCGAGTTTGGTCAAGATATCTTGCTAAACAAAATGTTTTTCATACAAAAACTTAATTTTCGACCGATCGTTCCTATGGCAGCTATATGATATAGTGGTTCGATCTTAATAGTATTTGCATATATGTGAGGAGTATAGTAAAACTAATAAATGTGCGGTTTGGTCAGATATCTTGAAAAACATAATGTTTATCACACAAAAATTAATTTTCGACCGATCGTTCCTATGGCACCTATATGATATAGCGTCCGATCTTAATATGATTTTGCATATTTATGAGGAGCTTGTATAACTAATAAATGCCGGGTTTGGTCAAGATATCTTGATAAACAAAAGGTTTTTATTCAAAAACTTAATTTTCGACCGATCGTTCCTATTGCAGCTATATGATATAGTGGTCCGATCTTAATAGGATTTTGCATGTATATGAGAGGTAAAGTAAAACTAATAAATGCCGAGTTTGGTCAAGATATTGCTAAACAAAATGTTTTCATACAAAACTTAATTTCGACCGATCGTTCCTATGGCAGCTATATGATATAGTGGTTCGATCTTAATAGTATTTGCATATATGTGAGGAGTATAGTAAAACTAATAAATGTGCAGTTTGGTCAAGATATCTTGAAAAACAAAATGTTTATCACACAAAAATTTAATTTTCGACCGATCGTTCCTATGGCAACTATATGATATAGCAGTCCGATCTTAATATGATTTTGCATATTTATGAGGAGCTTTGTATAACTAATAAATGCCGATTTGGTCAAGATATCTTGATAAACAAAAGGTTTTTATTCAAAAACTTAATTTTCGACCGATCGTTCCTATGGCAGCTATATGATATAGTCGTCCGATCTTAATAGGATTTGGCATGTATATGAGAGGTAAAGTAAACTAATAAATACCGAGTTTGGTCAAGATATATTGAAAAAAATGTTTTTCATACAAAAACTTAATTTAGACCGATCGTTCCTATGGCAGCTATATGATATTGTGGTAAAACTGATAAATGTGCAGTTTGGTCCAGATATCTTGAAAAACAAAGTTTTTTCATACAAAAACTTAATTTTCGACCGATCGATCCTATGGCAGCTATATGATATAGTGGCTCGATTTAATAGAATTTTGAATATATATGAGGAGTTTAGTAAAACTAATAAATGTGCAGTTTGGTTAAGATATCTTGAAAAACAAAATGTTTATCACACAAAAAATTTAATTTTCGACCGATCGTTCCTATGGCACCTATATGATATAGCAGTCCGATCTTAATATGATTTTGCATATTTTTGAGGAGCTTAGTATAACTAATAAATGCCGAGTTTGGTCAAGATATCTTGATAAACAAAAGGTTTTATATTCAAAAACTTAATTTTCGACCGATCGTTCCTATGGCAGCTAATGATTAGTGGTCCGATCTTAATAGGATTTTGCATGTATATGAGAGGTAAAGTAAAATAATAATGCCGAGTTTGGTCAAGATATCTTGCTAAACAAAATGTTTTTCATACAAAAACTTAATTTTCGACCGATCGTTCCTATGGCAGCTATATGATATAGTGGTTCGACTTAATAGTATTTTGCATATATGTGGGAGTATAGTAAAACTAATAAATGTGCGGTTTGGTCAAGATATCTTGAAAAAACATAATGTTTATCACACAAAAATTTAATTTTCGACCGATCGTTCCTATGGCACCTATATGATATAGCAGTCCGATCTTAATATGATTTTGCATATTTATGAGGAGCTTAGTATAACTAATAAATGCCGGGTTTGGTCAAGATATCTTGATAAACAAAAGGTTTTTTATTCAAAAACTTAATTTCGACGATCGTTCCTATGGCAGCTATATGATATAGTGGTCCGATCTTAATAGGATTTTGCATGTATATGAGAGGTAAAGTAAAACTAATAAATGCCGAGTTTGGTCAAGATATCTTGCTAAACAAAATGTTTTTCATACAAAAACTTAATTTTCGACCGATCGTTCCTATGGCAGCTATATGATATAGTGTTCGATCTTATAGTATTTTGCATATATGTGAGGAGTATAGTAAAACTAATAAATGTGCAGTTTGGTCAAGATATCTTGAAAAACAAAATGTTTATCACACAAAATTTAATTTTCGACCGATCGTTCCTATGGCACCTATATGATATAGCAGTCCGATCTTAATATGATTTTGCATATTTATGAGGAGCTTTGTATAACTAATAAATGCCGAGTTTGGTCAAGATATCTTGATAAACAAAAGGTTTTTATTCAAAAACTTAATTTTCGACCGATCGTTCCTATGGCAGCTATATGATATAGTCGTCCGATCTTAATAGGATTTTGCATGTATATGAGAGGTAAAGTAAAACTAATAAATACCGAGTTTGGTCAAGATATATTGAAAAAAAATGTTTTTCATACAAAAACTTAATTTTAGACCGATCGTTCCTATGGCAGCTATATGATATTGTGGTAAAACTGATAAATGTGCAGTTTGGTCAAGATATCTTGAAAAACAAAATGTTTTTCATACAAAACTTAATTTTCGAACGATCGTTCCTATGGCAGCTATGTGATATAGTGGTTCGATCTTAAAAGTATTTTGCATATACGTGAGGAGTATAGTAAAACTAATAAATGTCCAGTTTGGTCAAGATATCTTGAAAACAAAATGTTTTTTCACACAAAAATTTAGTTTTCAACCGATCGTTCCTATGGCAGCTATATGATATAGTGGTTCGATCTTAATAGGACTTTGCCTTTATATGGTAAGTATAGTAAAACTAATAAATGCTGAGTTTGGTCAGATAAGTTGAAAAATAAAATGTTTTTCATACAAAAACTTAATTTTCGACCGGTCGTTCCTATAGCAGCTATATGATATAGTAGTTCGATCTGAAAAGTATTTTGCATATATATGAGGAGTATAGTAAAACTAATAAATGTCGAGTTTGGTCGATATATTTTAAAAAACAAAATGTTCTTTCATACAACAGCTTAATTTTCGACGATCGTTCCAATGGCATCTATATGATATAGTGGTCCGATCTTAATAGGATTTTGGATATATATGAGGAGTATAGTAAAACTAATAAGTGCCGAGTTTGCTAAAGATATCTTGATAAACAAAATGTTTTTCATACAAAACCTTAATTTTAGACCGATCGTTCCTATGGCAGCTATATGATATTGTGGTCCGCTCTTAAGAGGACTTTGCCTTTACATGAAAAGCTAAATTTTCCTTCATACATGTATTTTGTATTTTGGAGTATAGTAAAACTAAGAAATGCCGAGTTTGGTCAACATATCTTGAAAAAAAATGTTTTTCATAAAACAACTTAATTTTCGACCGATAGTTCCAATGGCAGCTATATGATATACTGGTCCGATTCTAAAAGGATTTTGCATATATATGAGAAGTAGAGTAAAACTAATAAATGCCGAGTTTGGCAAGATATCTTGTTAAACAAAATGTTTTTCATACAAAAACTTAATTTTCGACCGATCGTTCCCATGTCAGCTATATGATATAGTGGTTCGATCTGAATAGTATTTTGCATATATATGATAGGTATAGTAAAACTGATAAATGTGCAGTTTGGTCAAGATATCTTGAAAAACAAAATGTTTTTCATACAAAAACTTAATTTTCGAACGATCGTTCCTATGGCACCTATATGATATAGCAGTCCGATCTTAATATGATTTGCATATATATCAGGAGCTTAGTATAACTAATAAATGCCGAGTTTGTCAAGATATCTTGATAAACAAATGGTTTTTTATTCAAAAACTTAATTTTCGACCGATCGTTCCTATGGCAGCTATATGATATAGTGGTTCGATCTAATAGTATTTTTCATATATGTGAGGAGTAGTAAAAACTAATAAATGTGCAGTTTGGTCAAGATATCTTGAAAAACAAAATGTTTTTCACACAAAAATTTAATTTTCGACCGATCGTTCCTATGGCACCTATATGATATAGCAGTCCGATCTTAATATGATTTTGCACATATATCAAGAGCTTAGTATAACTAATAAATGCCGAGTTTGGTCAAGATATCTTGCTAAACATAGGTTTTTATTCAAAAACTTAATTTTCGACCAATCGTTCCTATGGCAGCTATATGATATAGTGGTCCGATCTTAATAGGATTTTGCATGTATATGAGAAGTAAAGTAAAACTGATAAATGCCGAGTTTGGTCAGGATATCTTGCTAAACAAAATGTTTTTCATACAAAAACTTAATTTTCGACCGATCGATACTATGGCAGCTATATGATATAGTGGTCCGATCTTAATAGGATTTTGAATGTATGTGAGAAATATAGTAAAACTAATAAATATCCAGTTTGGTCAAGATATTTTAAAAACAAAATGATTTTTCATACAACAACTTAATTTGCGACCGATGGATCCTATGGCAGCTATATGATATAGTGGTTCGATCTTAATAGTATTTCGCATATATATGAGGGGTATAGTAAACTAATAAATGCCGAGTTTGGTCAAGATATATTGAAAAAAAATGTTTTCATACAAAAACTTAATTTTCGACCGATCGATCCTATGGCAGCTATATGATATAGTGGTTCGATAGCAATAGAATTTTGAATATATATGAGGAGTTTAGTAAAACTAACAATGCCGAGTTTGGTCAAGATATATTGAAAATAAGTTTTTTCATACGAAAACTTAATTTTAGACCGATCGTTCCTATGGCAGCTATATGATATGTGGTAAAACTGATAAATGTGCAGTTTGGTCAAGATATCTTGAAAAACAAAATGTTTTTCATACAAAAACTTAATTTTCGAACGATCGTTCCTATGGCAGCTATATGATATAGTGGTTCGATCTTAAAAGTATTTTGCATATACGTGAGGAGTATAGCAAAACTAATAAATGTCCAGTTTGGTCAAGATATCTTGAAAAACAAAATGTTTTTTCACACAAAAACTTAGTTTTCAACCGATCGTTCCTATGGCAGCTATATGATATAGTGGTTCGATTTTAATAGAATTTTGAATATATATGAGGAGTTTAAAAAACTAACATATGCCGAGTTTGGTCAAGATATATTGAAAAAAAATGTTTTTTCATACAACAACTTAATTTTCGGCCGATCGTTCCTATTGCAGCTATATGATATTGTGATAAACTGATAAATGTGCAGTTTGGTCAAGATATCTTGAAAAACAAAATGTTTTTCAAACAAAAACTTAATTTTCGACCGATCGTTCCTATGGCAGCTATATGATATAGTGGTCCGATCTTAATAGGATGTTGCATGTATATGAGAGGTAAAGTAAAACTAATAAATGCCGAGTTTGGTGAAGATATCTTGCTAAACAAAATGTTTTCATACAAAAACTTAATTTTCGTCCGATCGTTCCTATGGCAGCTATATGATGTAGTGGTTCGATCTGAATAGAATTTTGCTTATATATGAGGAGTATAGTAAAACTAATAAATGCCGAGTTTGGTCAAGATATCTTGAAAAACAAAATGTTTTTCATACAAAAACTTAATTTTCGACCGATCGTTCCTTTGGCAGCTATATGATATGAGGAGTAAAGTACTACTAATAAATGTCGAGTTTGGTCAAGATATCTTGCTAAACAAAATGTCTTTTATACAAAACTTAGTTTTCGACTGATCGTTCCCATGGCAGCTATATGATATAGTGGTTCGATCTGAATAGGATTTTGCATATATATGAGAAGTAGAGTAAAACCAATAAATGCCGAGTTTGGTCAAGATATATTGTTAAACAAAATGTTTTTCATACAAAAACTTAGTTTTCGACCGATCGTTCCCATGGCAGCTATATGAGTAGTGGTTCAATCTTAATAGGATTTTGCATATATATGAGGAGTAAAGTAAAACTAACAAATGCCGAGTTTGGTCAAGATATGTTGAAGAAAAATGTTTTTTCATAAAACAACTTAATTTTCGACCGATCGTTCCTATGGCAGCTATATGATATAGTGGTCCGATCTTAATAGGATTTTGGATTATAGAGGAGCTTTGTAAACTAATAAATGCCGACTTTGATCAAGATATCTTGATAAACAAAGGTTTTTCATACAAAAAATTAATTTTCGACCGATCGTTCCAATGGCCGCTAATGATATAGTGGTCCGATCTTAATAGGATTTTGGATATATATGAGAAGTATAGTAAAACTAATAAATGTCCTGTTTGGTCAAGATATTTTGAAAAACAAATTCTTTTTCATACAACAACTTAATTTTCGACCGATCGTTCCTATGGCAGCTATATGATATAGTGGTCCGATCTAATATGATTTTGCATATATATGAGGAGTTTAGTAAAACTAACAAATGCCGAGTTTGGTCAAGATATATTGAAAAAAAATGTTTTTTCATACAACAACTTAATTTTCGGCCGATCGTTCCTATTGCAGCTATATGATATTGTGATAAAACTGATAAAAGTGCAGTTTGGTCAAGATATCTTGAAAAACAAAATGTTTTTCAAACAAAAACTTAATTTTCGAACGATCGTTCCTATGGCAGCTATATGATATAGTGGTTCGATCTTAAAAGTATTTTGCATATACGTGAGGAGTATAGTAAAACTAATAAATGTCCAGTTTGGTCAAGATATCTTGAAAAACAAAATGTTTTTTCACACAAAAACTTAGTTTTCAACCGATCGTTCCTATGGCAGCTATATGATATAGTGGTTCGATCTTAATAGGACTTTGCCTTTATATGGTAAGTGTAGTAAAACTAATAAATGCTGAGTTTGGTCAGATAAGTTGAAAAATAAAATGTTTTTCATACAAAAACTTAATTTTCGACCGATCGTTCATATGGCAGCTATATGATAAAGTGGTTCGATCTTAATAGTATTTTGCATATATGTGAGGAGTATAGTAAAACTAATAAATGTGCAGTTTGGTCAAGATATCTTGAAAAACAAAATGTTTTCACAGAAAAATTTAATTTTCGACCGATCGTTCCTATGGCACCTATATGATATAGTGGTGCGATCTTAATATGATTTTGCATATATATGAGGAGCTTAGTATAACTCATAAATGCCGATTTTGGTCAAGATATCTTTATTATCAAAATGTTTTTATACAAAAACTTAATTTTCGACCGATCGTTCCTATGGCAGCTATATGATATAGTGGTCCGATCTTAATAGGATTTTGCATGTATATGAGAGGTAAAGTAAAACTAATAAATGCCGAGTTTGGTCAAGATATCTTGCTAAACAAAATGTTTTTCATACAAAAACTTAATTTTCGTCCGACCGTTCCTATGGCAGCTATATGATGTAGTGGTTCGATCTGAATAGTTTTTTGCTTATATATGAGGAGTATAGTAGAACTAATAAATGCCGAGTTTGGTCAAGATATCTTGAAAAACAAAATGTTTTTCATACAAAAACTTAATTTTCGACCGATCGTTCCTATGGCAGCTATATGATATGAGGAGTAAAGTACTACTAATAAATGTCGAGTTTGGTCAAGATATCTTGCTAAACAAAATGTCTTTTATATAAAAACTTAGTTTTCGACCGATCGTTCCTATGGCAGCTATATGATATAGTGGTTCGATCTGAATAGGATTTTGCATATATATGAGAAGTAGAGTAAAACCAATAAATGCCGAGTTTGGTCAAGATATATTGTTAAACAAAATGTTTTCATACAAAAACTTTGTTTTCGACGATCGTTCCCATGGCAGCTATATGATGTAGTGGTTCAATCTTAATAGGATTTTGCATATATATGAGGAGTATAGTAGAACTAATAAATGCCGAGTTTGGTCAAGATATATTGAAAAAAAATGTTTTTTCATACAACAACTTAATTTTCGGCCGATCGTTCCTATTGCAGCTATATGATATTGTGATAAAACTGATAAAAGTGCAGTTTGGTCAAGATATCTTGAAAAACAAAATGTTTTTCAAACAAAAACTTAATTTTCGAACGATCGTTCCTATGGCAGCTATATGATATAGTGGTTCGATCTTAAAAGTATTTTGCATATACGTGAGGAGTATAGTAAAAACTAATAAATGTCCAGTTTGGTCAAGATATCTTGAAAAACAAAATGTTTTTTCACACAAAAACTTAGTTTTCAACCGATCGTTCCTATGGCAGCTATATGATATAGTGGTTCGATCTTAATAGGACTTTGCCTTTATATGGTAAGTGTAGTAAAACTAATAAAGCTGAGTTTGGTCAGATAAGTTGAAAAATAAAATGTTTCATACAAAAACTTAATTTTCGACCGATCGTTCATATGGCAGCTATATGATAAAGTGTTCGATCTTAATAGTATTTTGCATATATGTGAGGAGTATAGTAAAACTAATAAATGTGCAGTTTGGTCAAGATATCTTGAAAAACAAAATGTTTTTCACAGAAAAATTTAATTTTCGACCGATCGTTCCTATGGCACCTATATGATATAGTGGTCCGATCTTAATATGATTTTGCATATATATGAGGAGCTTAGTATAACTCATAAATGCCGATTTTGGTCAAGATATCTTTACTATCAAATGTTTTTATACAAAACTTAATTTTCGACCGATCGTTCCTATGGCAGCTATATGATATAGTGGTCCGATCTTAATAGAATTTTGCATGTATATGAGAGGTAAAGTAAAACTAATAAATGCCGAGTTTGGTCAAGATATCTTGCTAAACAAAATGTTTTTCATACAAAAACTTAATTTTCGTCCGACCGTTCCTATGGCAGCTATATGATGTAGTGGTTCGATCTGAATAGTTTTTGCTTATATATGAGGAGTATAGTAGAACTAATAAATGCCGAGTTTGGTCAAGATATCTTGAAAAACAAAATGTTTTTCATACAAAAACTTAATTTTCGACCGATCGTTCCTATGGCAGCTATATGATATGAGGAGTAAAGTACTACTAATAAATGTCGAGTTTGGTCAAGATATCTTGCTAAACAAAATGTCTTTTATATAAAAACTTAGTTTTCGACCGATCGTTCCTATGGCAGCTATATGATATAGTGGTTCGATCTGAATAGGATTTTGCATATATATGAGAAGTAGAGTAAAACCAATAAATGCCGAGTTTGGTCAAGATATATTGTTAAACAAAATGTTTTTCATACAAAAACTTTGTTTTCGACCGATCGTTCCCATGGCAGCTATATGATGTAGTGGTTCAATCTTAATAGGATTTTGCATATATATGAGGAGTAAAGTAAAACTAACAAATGCCGAGTTTGGTCAAGATATGTTGAAGAAATATGTTTTTCATAAAACAACTTAATTTTCGACCGATCGTTCCTATGGCAGCTATATGATATAGTGGTCCGATCTTAATAGGATTTTGGATATATATGAGGAGCTTTGTAAAACTAATAAATGCCGACTTTGATCAAGATATCTTGATAAACAAAGGTTTTTCATACAAAAAATTAATTTTCGACCGATCGTTCCAATGGCCGCTATATGATATAGTGGTCCGATCTTAATAGGATTTTGGATATATATGAGAAGTATAGTAAAACTAATAAATGTCCTGTTTGGTCAAGATATTTTGAAAAACAAAATTCTTTTTCATACAACAACTTAATTTTCGACCGATCGTTCCTATGGCAGCTATATGATATAGTGGTCCGATCTTAATATGATTTTGCATATATATGAGGAGCTTTGTAAAACTAATAAATGCCGACTTTGGTCAAGATATCTTGATAAACAAAAGGTTTTTTCTTACAAAACTTAATTTCGACCGGTCGTTCCTATGGCAGCTATATGATATAGTGGTTCGATCTTAAAATTATTTTGCTTATATATGAGGAGTATAGTACAACTAATAAATGTCAAGTTTGGTCAAGATATCTTGAAAAACAAAATGTTTTTTTCACACACAAACTTAATTTTCGACTGCCCGTTCCCATGGCAGCTATATGATATAGTGGTTCGATCTTAATAGTATTTTGCATATATATGAGAAGTATAGTAAAACTAATAAATGCCGAGTTTGGTCTAGATATCTTTTTATCTAAATGTTTTTCATACAAAAACATAATTTTCGACCGATCGTTCCTATGGCAGCTATATGATATAGTGGATCGATCTTAAAAGTATTTTGCATATATATGAGGAGTATAGTACAATTATTAAATGTCGAGTTTGGTCAATATATCTTGAAAAGCAAAATGTTTTTCAAACAAAAACTTAATTTTCGAACGATCGTTCCTATGGCAGCTATATGATATAGTGGTTCGATCTTAAAAGTATTTGCATATACGTGAGGAGTATAGTAAACTAATAAATGTCCAGTTTGGTCAAGATATCTTGAAAAACAAAATGTTTTTTCACACAAAAACTTAGTTTTCAACCGATCGTTCCTATGGCAGCTATATGATATAGTGGTTCGATCTTAATAGGACTTTGCCTTTATATGGTAAGTATAGTAAAACTAATAAATGCTGAGTTTGGTCAGATAAGTTGAAAAATAAAATGTTTTTTCATACAAAAACTTAATTTTCGACCGATCGTTCATATGGCAGCTATATGATAAAGTGGTTCGATCTTAATAGTATTTTGCATATATGTGAGGAGTATAGTAAAACTAATAAATGTGCAGTTTGGTCAAGATATCTTGAAAAACAAAATGTTTTTCACAGAAAAATTTAATTTTCGACCGATCGTTCCTATGGCACCTATATGATATAGTGGTCCGATCTTAATATGATTTGCATATATATGAGGAGCTTAGTATAACTCATAAATGCCGATTTTGGTCAAGATATCTTTATTATCAAAATGTTTTTATACAAAAACTTAATTTTCGACCGATCGTTCCTATGGCAGCTATATGATATAGTGGTCCGATCTTAATAGGATTTTGCATGTATATGAGAGGTAAAGTAAACTAATAAATGCCGAGTTTGGTCAAGATATCTTGCTAAACAAAATGTTTTTCATACAAAAACTTAATTTTCGTCCGACCGTTCCTATGGCAGCTATATGATGTAGTGGTTCGATCTGAATAGTTTTTTGCTTATATATGAGGAGTATAGTAGAGAACTAATAAAATGCCGAGTTTGGTCAAGATATCTGAAAAACAAAATGTTTTTCATACAAAAACTTAATTTTCGACCGATCGTTCCTATGGCAGCTATATGATATGAGGAGTAAAGTACTACTAAAAATGTCGTGTTTGGTCAAGATATCTTGCTAAACAAAATGTCTTTTATATAAAAACTTAGTTTTCGACCGATCGTTCCTATGGCAGCTATATGATATAGTGGTTCGATCTGAATAGGATTTGCATATATATGAGAAGTAGAGTAAAACCAATAAATGCCGAGTTTGGTCAAGATATATTGTTAAACAAAATGTTTTTCATACAAAAACTTTGTTTTCGACCGATCGTTCCATGGCAGCTATATGATGTAGTGGTTCAATCTTAATAGGATTTTGCATATATATGAGGAGTAAAGTAAAACTAACAAATGCCGAGCTTGGTCAAGATATGTTGAAGAAAAATGTTTTTTCATAAAACAACTTAATTTTCGACCGATCGTTCCTATGGCAGCTATATGATATAGTGGTCCGATCTTAATAGGATTTTGGATATATATGAGGAGCATTGTAAAACTAATAAATGCCGACTTTGATCAAGATATCTTGATAAACAAAGGTTTTTTCATACAAAAAATTAATTTTCGACCGATCGTTCCAATGGCCGCTATATGATATAGTGGTCCGATCTTAATAGGATTTTGGATATATATGAGAAGTATAGTAAAACTAATAAATGTCCTGTTTGGTCAAGATATTTGAAAAACAAAATTCTTTTTCATACAACAACTTAATTTTCGACCGATCGTTCCTATGGCAGCTATATGATATAGTGGTCCGATCTTAATATGATTTTGCATATATATGAGGAGCTTTGTAAAACTAATAAATGCCGACTTTGGTCAAGATATCTTGATAAACAAAAGGTTTTTTCTTACAAAAACTTAATTTTCGACCGGTCGTTCCTATGGCAGCTATATGATATAGTGGTTCGATCTTAAAATTATTTTGCTTATATATGAGGAGTATAGTAAAACTAATAAATGTCAAGTTTGGTCAAGATATCTTGAAAAACAAAATGTTTTTTTCACACACAAACTTAATTTTCGACTGCCCGTTCCCATGGCAGCTATATGATATAGTGGTTCGATCTTATAGTATTTTGCATATATATGAGAAGTATAGTAAAACTAATAAATGCCGAGATTGGTCTAGATATCTTTTTATCTAAATGTTTTTCATACAAAAACTTAATTTTCGACCGATCGTTCCTATGGCAGCTATATGATATAGTGGATCGATCTTAAAAGTATTTTGCATATATATGAGGAGTATAGTACAACTATTAAATGTCGAGTTTGGTCAATATCTTGAAAAGCAAAATGTTCCTTCATACAACAACTTAATTTTCGACCGATCGTTCCCATGGCAGCTATATGATATAGTGAACCGATCTTAATAGGATTTTTCATATAAATGAGAAATAAAGTAAAACTGACAAATGCCTAATGTCAAGATATCTTGAAAAAAAATGTTTTTTCATACAATAACTTAATTTTCGACCGATCGTTCCTATGGCAGCTATGTGATATAGTGGATCGATCTTAATAGGATTTTGCATATAAATGAGGAGTATAACAAAACTAATATATGCCGAGTTTGATCAAGATATCTTGAAAAACAAAATGTTTTTCATTCAACAACTTAATTTTCGACCGATCGTTCCTATGGCAGCTATATGATATAGTGGTCCGATCTTAATAGGATTTTCCATATATATAAGAAGTAAAGTTAAACTAATAAATGCCGACTTAGGTCTAGATATCTTGATAAACAAAATGTTTTTCATACAATAACTTAATTTTCGACCGATCATTCCTATGGCAGCTATATGATATAGCGGTCCGATCTTAATATGATTTTGCATATATATAAGAAGCTTAGTAAAACTAATAAATGCCGACTTTGGACAATATATCTTGAAAAAAAAATGTTCTTTCATACAACAACTTAATTTTCGAACGATCGTTCCTATAGCAGCTATATGATATAGTGGTCCGATCTTAATTTTCGACCGATCGTTCTTATGGCAGCTATATGATATAGTGTTTCGAACTAAAAAGTATTTTGCATATATATGAGGAGTAAAGTAAAACTAGCAAATGCCGAGTTTGGTCAAGATATCTTTATTATCAAAATGTTTTTCATACAAAAACTTAATTTTCGACCGATCGTTTCTATGGCAGCTATATGATATAATGGTTCGATCTGAATAGTATTTTGCATATATATGAGAAGTATAGTAAAACTATAAATGTCTAGTTTGGTCAAGATATCTTGAAAAACAAAATGTTTTTCATACAACAACTTAAGTTTCGACCTATCGTTACTATGGCAGCTATATGATATAATGGTCCGATCTTAATATTATTTTGCATATATACGAGGAGCTTAGTAAAACTAATAAATGCCGACTTTGGTCAAGATATCTTGATAAACAAAAGGTTTTTTTCATTCAAAAATTTAATTTTCGACTGATCGTTCCTATGGCAGCTATATGATATAGTGATCCGATCTTAATAGGATTTTGCATATTTATGAGAAGTGAAGTAAAACTAATAAATGCCGAGTTTGGTCAAGACATCTTGCTAAACAAAATGTTTCTAATACAAAATCTAATTTTCGACCGATCGATCCTATGGCAGCTATATGATATAGTGGTTCGATCTTATCAGTATTTTGCATATATATGAGAAGTATAGTAAAACTAATAAATTCCGAGTTTGGTCAAGATATCTTTATTATCAAAATGTTTTTCATACAAAAACTTAATTTTCGCCGGATCTGTCCTATGGCAGCTATATGATATAGTGGTTCGATCTTAATAGTATTTTGCATATATATGAGAAGTATAGTAAATCTAAGAAATGCCGAGTTTGGTCAAGATATCTTTATTATCAAAATGTTTTTCACACAAAAACTTAATTTTCGACCGATCGTTCCTATGGCAGTTACATGATATAGTGGTCCGATCTTTATAGGATTTTGCATATATATAAGAAGTAAAGTTAAACTAATAAATGCCGAGTTTGTTCAAGATATCTTGAAAAACAAAATGTTTTTCATTCAACAACTTAATTTTCGACCGATCGTTCCAATGGTAGCTATATGATATAGTGGTCCGATCTTAATAGGATTTTCATATAAATGAGAAGTAAAGTAAAACTGACAAATGCCTAGCTTGGTCAAGATATCTTGAAAAAAAATTTTTTTCATACAATAACTTAATTTTCGACCGATCGTTCCTTTGGCAGCTATATGATATAGTGGTCCGATCTTAATAGGATCTTGAATATATATGAGGAGCTTAGGAAAACTAACAAATGCCTAGCTTGGTCAAGATATCTTGAAAAAAAATGTTTTTTCATACAATAACTTAATTTTCGACCGATCGTTCCTTTGGCAGCTATATGATATAGTGGTCCGATCTTAATAGGATCTTGAATATATATGAGGAGCTTAGGAAAACTAACAAATGCCGATTTTGGTCAAGATATCTTGAAAAAAAATGTTTTTTCATACAACAACTTAATTTTCGACCGATCGTTGTAATGGCAGCTATATGATATAGTGGTCCGATCTTAATAGAATTTTGGATATATATGAGAAGTATAGTAAAACTAATAAATATCCAGTTCGGTCAAGATATTTTGAAAAAACAAAATGTTTTTTCATACAACAACTTAATTATCGACCGATCGTTCCTATGGCAGCTATATGATATAGTGGTCCGATCTTAATATGATTTTGCATATATACGAGGAGCTGTGTAAAACTAATAAATGCCGATTTTGGTCAAGATATCTTGATAAACAAAAGGTTTTTTCGTACAAAACTTAATTTCGACCGGTCGTTCCTATGGCAGCTATATGATATGAGGAGTAAAGTACTGCTAATAATTGTCGAGTTTGGTCAAGATATCTTGCTAAACAAATGTCTTTTATACAAAAACTTAGTTTTCGACCGATCGTTCCTACGGCAGCTATATGATATAGTGGTTCGATCTAATAGGATTTTGCATATATATAAAAAGTAAAGTTAACCTAATAAATGCCGAGTTTGGTCAAGATATCTTGATAAACAAAAGGTTTCTATGGCAGCTATATGATATAGTGGTCCGATTTTAATAGGATTTTGCATATATATGAGCAGTAAAGTTAGGCTAATAAATGCCGAGTTTGATCAAGATATCTTGATAAACAAAAGGTTTTTTCATACAAAAACTTCATTTTCGACCGATCGTTCCTATGGCAGCTATATGATATAGTGGTCCGATCTTAATAGGATTTTGCATATATACAAGAAGTAAAGTTAAACTAATAAATGCCGACTTTGGTCAAGATATCTTGATAAACAAAAGGTTTTTTCATACAACAACTTAATTTTCGACCGATCGTTCCTATAGCAGCTATATGATATAGTGGTCCGATCTTAATTTTCAACCGATCGTACCTATGGCAGCTATATGATATAGTGGTTCGAACTTAAAAGTATTTTGCATATATATGAGGAGTAAAGTAAAACTAGCAAATGCCGAGTTTCGTCGAAATATCTTTATTATCAAAATGTTTTTCATACAAAAACTTAATTTTCGACCGATCGTTCCTATGGCAGCTATATGATATAGGGTTCGATCTGAATAGTATTTTGCATATATATGAGAACTAAAGTAAAACTAATAAATGCCGAGTTTGGTCAAGATATCTTGATAAACAAAAGGTTTTTTCATACAAAATCTTAATTTTCGACTTATCGTTACTATGGCAGCTATATGATATAATGGTCCGATCTTAATATGATTTTGCATATATACGAGGAGCTTAGTAAAACTAATAAATGCCGACTTGGTCAAGATATCTTGATAAACAAGGTTTTCATTCAAAATTTAATTTTCGACTGATCGTTCCTATGGCAGCTATATGATATAGTGATCCGATCTAATAGGATTTTGCATATTTAGAGAAGTGAAGTAAAACTAATAAATGCCGAGTTTGGTCAAGACATCTTGCTAAACAAATGTTTCTCATACAAAATCTAATTTCGAGACCGATCGATCTTATGGCAGCTATAGATATAGTGGTTCGATCTTATCAGTATTTGCATATATATGAGAAGTATAGTAAAACTAATAAATCCGAGTTTGGTCAAGAATATTTATTATCAAAATGTTTTTCATACAAAAACTTAATTTTCGCCGGATCTGTCCTATGGCAGCTATATGATATAGTGGTTCGATCTTAATAGTATTTTGCATATATATGAGAAGTATAGTAAATCTAATAAATGCCGAGTTTGGTCAAGATATCTTTATTATCAAAATGTTTTTCATACAAAAACTTAATTTTCGACCGATCGTTCCTATGGCAGTTACATGATATAGTGGTCCGATCTTTATAGGATTTTTCATATAATGAGAAGTAAAGTAAAACTGACAAATGCCTAGTTTGGTCAAGATATCGTGAAAAAAATGTTTTTTCATACAAAACTTAATTTTCGACCGATCGTTCCTTTGGCAGCTATATTATATAGTGGTCCGATCTTAATAGGATCTTGAATATATATGAGGAGCTTAGGAAAACTAACAAATGCCGAGTTTGGTCAAGATATCTTGAAAAAAAATGTTTTTTCATACAACAACTTAATTTTCGACCGATCGTTGTAATGTCAGCTATATGATATAGTGGTCCGATCTTAATGGGATTTTGCATATATATAAGAAGTAAAGTTAAACTAATAAATGCCGAGTTTGGTCAAGATATCTTGAAAACAAAATGTTTTCATTCAACAACTTAATTTTCGACCGATCGTTCCTATGGCAGCTATATGATATAGTGGTCCGATCTTAATAGGATTTTCATAAATGAGAAGTAAAGTAAAACTGACAAATGCCTGGTTTGGTCAAGATATCGTGAAAAAAAATGTTTTTCATACAATAACTAATTTTCGACGATCGTTCCTTTGGCAGCTATATGATATAGTGGTCCGATCTTAATAGGATCTTGAATATATATGAGGAGCTTAGGAAAACTAACAAATGCCGAGTTTGGTCAAGATATCTTGAAAAAAAATGTTTTTTTCATACAACAACTTAATTTTCGACCGATCGTTGTAATGGCAGCTATATGATATAGTGGTCCGATCTTATATGGATTTTGGATATATATGAGAAGTATAATAAACTAATAAATGTCCAGTTCGGTCAAGATATTTTGAAAAACAAAATGTTTTTTCATACAACAACTTAATTTTCGACCGATCGTTCCTATGGCAGCTAATTGATATAGTGGTCCGATCTTATATGATTTGCATATATACGAGGAGCTGCGTAAAACTAATAAATGCCGACTTTGGTCAAGATATCTTGATAAACAAAAGGTTTTTCGTACAAAAACTTAATTTTCGACCGGTCTCCTATGGCAGCTATATGATATGAGGAGTAAAGTACTACTAATAAATGTCGAGTTTGGTCAAGATATCTTGCTAAACAAAATGTCTTTTATACAAAACTTAGTTTTCGAACGATCGTTCCTACGGCAGCTATATGATATAGTGGTTCGATCTTAATAGGATTTTGCATCTATATAAAAAGTAAAGTTAACCTAATAAATGCCGAGTTTGGTCAAGATATCTTGATAAACAAAAGGTTCTATGGCAGCTATATGATATAGTGGTCCGATTTTAATAGGATTTTGCATATATATGAGCAGTAAGGTTAGGCTAATAAATGCCGAGTTTGATCAAGATATCTTGATAAACAAAAGGTTTTTTCATACAAAAACTTAATTTTCGACCGATCGTTCCAATGGCAGCTATATGATATAGTGGTCCGATCTTAATGGGATTTTGCATATATATAAGAAGTAAAGTTAAACTAATAAATGCCGACTTTGGTCAAGATATCTTGAAAAACAAAATGTTTTTCATTCAACAACTTAATTTTCGACCGATCGTTCCTATGGCAGCTATGATATAGTGGTCCGATCTTAATAGGATTTTGCATATATACAAGAAGTAAAGTTAAACTAATAAATGCCGACATTGGTCAAGATATCTTGATAAACAAAATGTTTTTCATTCAACAACTTATTTTCGACCGATCGTTCCTATGGCAGCTATATGATATAGTGATCCGATCTTAATAGAATTTGCATATATATGAGGAGTAGAGTAAAACTAATAAATGTGGAGTTGGTCAATAATCTTCAAAAACAAAATGTTATTTCATACAACAACTTCGATCTTAACAGTATTTTGCATATATATTAGAAGTATAGTAAAACTAATATGTGCCGAGTTTGGTCAAGATATCTTGATAAACAAAAGGTTTTTTCATACAAAAACTAATTTTCGACCGATTGGTCCTATAGCAGCTATATGATATAGTTGTCCGATTTAATTTTCGACCGATCGTTCCTATGGCAGCTATATGATATAGTGGTTCGAACTTAAAAGTATTTTGCATATATATGAGTAGTAAAGTAAAACTAGCAAATGCCGAGTTGGGTCAAGATATCTTTATTATCAAAATGTTTTTCATACAAAAACTTAATTTTCGACGATCGTTCCTATGGCAGCTATTTGATATAGTGATCCGATCTTAATAGAATTTTGCATATATATGAGAAGTAGAGTAAAAACTAATAAATGTGGAGTTTGGTCAATAATCTTGAAAAACAAAATGTTCTTTCATACAAAACTTAATTTTCGACCGATCGTTCCTATAGCAGCTATATGATATAGTGGTCCGATCTTAATTTTCAACCGATCGTTCCTATGGCAGCTATATGATATAGTGGATCGAACTTAAAAGTATTTTGCATATATATGAGGAGTAAAGTAAAACTAGCAAATCCCGAGGTTGGTCGAATATCTTATTATCAAAATGGTTTTCATACAAAAAACTTAATTTCGACCGATCGTTCCTATGGCAGCTATATGTATAGTGGTTCGATCTGAATAGTATTTTGCATATATATGAGAACTAAATTAAATTAAAAATAAAATGCCGAGTTGGTCAAGATATCTGATAAACAAAAGGTTTTTTCATACAAAATCTTAATTTTCGACCGATCGTTCCTATGGCAGCTATATGATATAGTGACCGATAGTTCCTATAGCAGCTATATGATGGTCCGATCCTATTTTTCGACCGATCGTTCCTATGGCAGCTATATGATATAGTGGTTCAAACTTAAAAGTATTTTGCATATATATGAGGAGTAAAGTAAAACTAGCAAATGCCGAGTTTGGTCAAGATATCTTTATTATCAAAATGTTTTCATACAAAAACTTAATTTTCGACCGATCGTCCTATGGCAGCTATATGATATAGTGGTTCGATCTGATAGTATTTTGCATATTAATGAGAACTAAAGTAAAACTAATAAGTGCCCGAGTTTGGTCAATATCTTGATAACAAAAGGTTTTTCATACAAAAACTTAATTTCGACCGATCGTTCCTATGGCAGCTATATGATATAGTGGTTCGATCTGAAATAGTATTTTGCATATATATGAGAAGTAAGGTTAGGCTAATAAATGCGACTTTGGTCAAGATATCTTGAAAAACAAAATGTTTTTCATTCAACAACTTAATTTTCGACCGATCGTTCTATGGCAGCTATATGATATAGTGGTCCGATCTTAATAGGATTTTGCATATATACAAGAAGTAAAGTTAAACTAATAAATGCCGACATTGGTCAAGATATCTTGATAAACAAAATGTTTTCATCAACAACTTAATTTTCGACCGATCGTTCCTATGGCAGCTATATGATATAGTGATCCGATCTTAATAGAATTTTGCATATATATGAGGAGTAGAGTAAAACTAATAAATGTGGAGTTTGGTCAATAATCTTCAAAAACAAAATGTTCTTTCATACAACAACTTCGATCTTAACAGTATTTTGCATATATATTAGAAGTATAGTAAAACTAATAAGTGCCGAGTTTGGTCAAGATCTTGATAAACAAAGGTTTTTTATACAAAAACTTAATTTTCGACCGATGTTCCTATAGCAGCTAGATGAGTAGTTGTCCGATCTTAATTTTCGACCGATCGTTCCTATGGCAGCTATATGATATAGTGGTTCGAACTTAAAAGTATTTTGCATATATATGAGTAGTAAAGTAAAACTAGCAAATGCCGAGTTTGGTCAAGATATCTTATTATCAAAATGTTTTTCATACAAAAACTTAATTTTCGCCGATCGTTCCTATGGCAGCTATATGATATAGTTGTCCGATCTTAATTTTTGACCGATCGTTCCTATGGCAGCTATTTGATATAGAGATCCGATCTTAATAGAATTTTGCAATATATGAGGAGTAGAGTAAAACTAAAAATGTGGAGTTTGGTCAATAATCTTGAAAAACAAAATGTTCTTTCATACAACAATTAATTTTCGATCCGATCTTAATTTCAACCGATCGTTCCTATGGCAGCTATATGATATAGTGGATCGAACTTAAAGTATTTTGCATATATATGAGGAGTAAAGTAAAACTAGCAAATGCCGAGTTTGGTCGAAATATCTTATTATCAAAATGTTTTTTCATACAAAAACTTAATTTTCGACCGATCGTTCCTATGGCAGCTATATGATATAGTGGTTCGTTCTGAATAGTATTTGCATATATATGAGAACTAAAGTAAAACTAATAAATGCCGAGTTTGGTCAAGATATCTTGATAAACAAAAGGTTTTTCATACAAAATCTTAATTTTCGACCGATCGTTCCTATGGCAGCTATATGATATAGTGACCGATAGTTCCTACAGCAGCTATATGATATAGTGGTCCGATCTTAATTTTCGACCGATCGTCCTATGGCAGCTATATGATATAGTGGTTCAAACTAAAAGTATTTTGCATATATATGAGGAGTAAAGTAAAACTAGCAAATGCCGAGTTTGGTCAAGATATCTTTATTATCAAAATGTTTTTCATACAAAAATTATTTTTCGACCGATCGTTCCTATGGCAGCTATATGATATAGTGGTTCGATCTGATAGTATTTTGCATATTAATGAGAACTAAAGTAAAACTAATAAGTGCCGAGTTGGTCAAGATATCTTGATAAACAAAAGGTTTTTCATACAAAACTTAATTTTCGACCGATCGTTTCCTATGGCAGCTATATGACATAGTAGTCCGATCTTAATATGATTTTGCATATATACGAGGAGCTTAGTAAAACTAATAAATGCCGACTTTGGTCAAGATATCTTGATAAACAAAAGGTTTTTTTATGCAAAAATTTAATTTTCGACTGATCGTTCCTATGGCAGCTATATGATATAGTGATCCGATCTTAACAGTATTTTGCATATATATGAGAAGTATAGTAAAACTAAAAATGCCGAGTTTGGTCAAGATATCTTTATATCAAAATGTTTTTCATACAAAAACTTAATTTTCGACAGATTGTTCCTATAGCAGCTATATGATATAGTGGTCCGATCTTAATTTTCGACCGATTGTCCTATGGCAGCTATATGATATGTGGTTCGAACTTAAAAGTATTTTGCATATATATGAGGAGTAAAGTAAAACTAGCAAAATGCCGAGTTTGGTCAAGATATCTTAATTATCAAAATGTTTTTCATACAAAAAGTTAATTTTCGACCGATCGTTCCTATGGCAGCTATATGATATAGTGGTCCGATCTTAATTTTCGAACGATCGTTCTTTTGGCATCTATATGATATAGTGGTTCGATTTTAATAGTATTTGGCATTTAATGAGAAGTATAGTAAAGCTAATAAATGTGCAATTTGGTGAAGATGTCTTAAAAAAACAAATGTTTTTCATATAAACATCTTAATTCTCGACCGATCGTTCCTATGGCAGCTATATGATATAGTAGTCCGATCTAATAAGACCTTGCATATATATGAGGAGTATAGTAAAACCAATAAATGCCGGGTTTGGTCAAGATATCTTGAAAAACAAAATATTTTTATACAACATAATTTCGACCGATCGTTCTTATGGCAAAATAATTTTTCACGCAAAAACTTAATTTCGACCGATCGTTCTATGGTAGCTTTATGATATATAGGTCCTTAATAAGACTTTGCATATATATGAGGAGTATAGTTAAAACTACTAAATGCCAAGTTTGGTAAAGTATTTTTGCTAAACAAAATGTTTTTTATACAAAAACTTGATTTTCGACCGATCGTTCCTATGGCAGCTATATGATATAGTGGTTTGATCTTAATAGTATTTGCATATAGGTGAGGAGTATAGTAAAACTAATAAATGTCGAGTTTGGTGAATTATATCGAAAAACAAAATGTCCTTCATACACAACTTAATTTTCGACCGATCGTCCTATGGCAGCTATGTGATATAGTAGTCCGATCTTAATAAGACCTTGCATATATATGAGGAGTATAGTAAAACTAATAAATGCGGAGTTTGGTCAAGATATCTTGAGAAACAAAATATTTTTCATACAACATAATTTTCGACCGATCGTTCTTATGGCAAAATAATTTTTCACGCAAAAACTTAATTTTCGACCGATCGTTCATATGGCAGGTATAATATAGTGATCCGATTTTGATAGGATTTTGCATATATATGAGAACTGAAGTAAAACTAAAAAATGCCGAGTTTGTTCAAGATATCTTGATAAACAAAATGTTTTTATAACAAAGCTTATATTCGACCGATCGTTCCTATGGCAGCTATATGATGTAGTAGTCCGATCTTATAAGACTTTGCATATATATGAGGAGTATAGTAAAACTATAAATGCCAAGTTTGGTCAAGATATTTTGCTAAACAAAATGTTTTTTATACAAAAACTTGATTTTCGACCGATCGTTCCAATGGCAGCTATATGATATAGGGGTCCGATCTTAATAGGATTTTGCATATATATGAGAACTGAAGTAAAACTAAAAATGCCGAGTTTGTTCAAGATATCTTGATAAACAAAATGTTTTCATACAAAAGCTTTATATTCGACCGATCGTTCCTATGGCAGCTATATGATATAATGGTTGATCTTAATAGTATTTGGCATATATATGATAGAATAGTAAAACTAATAAATGTCAAGTTGGTCAATATATCTTCAAAAACAATATGTTATTTCATACAACTTAATTTCGTCCGATCGTTCCCATAGCAGCTATATGATATAGTGATCCGATCTTAATAGTATTTTGCATATAATGAGAAGTAAAGGTAAACTAAATAAAAGCCGAGTTTGGTCAAGATATCTTGAAAAACAAAATATTTTTTCATACAACAACTTAATTTTCGACCGATCGTTCTAATGGCAGCTATATTATATAGTGGTC
>JAURSC010000150.1:0-67262 GCA_030788265.1 Drosophila americana | reverse complement strand
AGTTGTTGTATGAAAAACATTTTTTTTCAAGATTTCTTGACCAAACTAGGCATTTGTTAGTTTTACTTTACTTCTCATATATATGCAAAATACTTAAGATCGGATCACTATATCATACAGCTGCCATAGGAACGTTTAGTCGAAAAATTAAGTTTTTGAATAAAAAAAACCTTTTGTTTATCAGTATCTTGACCAAAGTCGGCAGTTATTAGTTTTACTAAGCTCCCTATATAATCAAAATCTTATTAAGTTCGGATCACTATATCATATAGCTGCCATAGGAACGATCGGTCGAAAATTAAGTTTTTGTGTGACAAACTTTTGCCATAAGAACGATCGGTCGAAAATTTGTTGTATGAAAAATATTTTGTTTTTCAAGATATCTTTCAAGACATCTGTCGAAAATCAAGTTGTTGTATGAAAAACATTTTTTTTTAAGATATCTTGACCAAACTAGGCATTTCTACTTTTACTTTACTTCTCATATATATGCAAATCCTATTAAGATAGGATCACTATATCATATAGCTGACATAGGAACGATCGGTCGAAAATTAAGTTTTGTATAAAAAAATTTTATTTATCAAGATATCTTGACCAAACTCGGCATTTGCTAGTTTTACTAAGCTTCCCATATATATGCAAAATCATATTAAGATCGGACCACTATATCATATAGCTGACATAGGAACGATCGGTCGAAAATTAAGTTTTTGAATGAAAAACTTTTGTTTTTCAAGATATCTTTACCAAACTGGACATTTATTAGTTTTACTATACTTCTCATATATTTGCAAAGTCTTATTAAGATCGGACCACTATATCATATAGCTGCCATAGGAACGATCGGTCGAAAATTAAATTTTTGATTGAAAAAACATTTTGTTTTTCAAGATATCTTGACCAACTGGACATGTATTAGTTTTACTATACTTCTCATATATATGCAAAGTCTTATTAAGATCGGACCACTATATCATATAGCTGCCATAGAACGATCGGTCGAAAATTAAGTTTTTGTGTGACAAAACATTTTGCCATAAGAACGATCGGTCGAAAATTATGTTGTATGAAAATATTTTTGTTTTTCAAGATATCTTTCAAGACATCTGTCGAAAATCAAGTTGTTGTATGAAAAAACATTTTTTTTTAAGATATCTTGACCAAACTAGGCATTTCTAACTTTTACTTTACTTCTCATATATATGCAAAATCCTATTAAGATCGGATCACTATATCATATAGCTGCCATAGGAACGATCGGTCGAAAATTAAGTTTTTGGATGAGAAACATTTTGTTTAGCAAGATATCTTGACCAAACTCGGCATTTATTAGTTTTACTTTACTTCTCATAAATATGCAAAATCCTATTAAGATCGTATCACTATATCATATAGCTGCCATAGGAACGATCGGTGGAAAATTAAGTTTTTGAATGAAAAAACATTTTGTTTATCAAGATATCTTGACCAAAGTCGGCAGTTGTTAGTTTTTACTAAGCTTCCCATATATATGCAAAATCATATTAAGATCGGACCCTATATCATATAGCTGACATAGGAACGATCGGTCGAAAATTAAGTTTTTGAATGAAAAACCTTTTGTTCATCAAGATATCTTGACCAAAGTCGGCAGTTATTAGTTTTTACTAAGCTCCCCATATATACGCAAAATCATATAAAGATCGACCACTATATCATATAGCTGCCATAGGAACGATCGGTCGAAAATCCCAGTTGTTGTATGAAAAAACATTTTTTTTCAAGATTTCTTGACCAAACTAGGCATTTGTTAGTTTTACTTTACTTCTCATATATATGCAAAATACTATTAAGATCGGATCACTATATCATACAGCTGCCATAGGAACGTTTAGTCGAAAATTAAGTTTTTGAATAAAAAAACCTTTTGGTTATCAAGATATCTTGACCAAAGTCGGCAGTTATTAGTTTTACTAAGCTCCCTATATATATGCAAAATCTTATTAAGTTCGGATCACTATATCATATAGCTGCCATAGGAACGATCGGTCGAAAATTAAATTTTTGATTGAAAAAAACATTTTGTTTTTCAAGATATCTTGACCAAACTGGACATGTATTAGTTTTACTATACTTCTCATATATATGCAAAGTCTTATTAGATCGGTCCACTATATCATATAGCTGCCATAGGAACGATCGGTCGAAAATTAAGTTTTTGTGTGACAAACATTTTGCCATAAGAACGATCGGTCGAAAATTATGTTGTATGAAAAATATTTTGTTTTTCAAGATATCTTTCAAGACATCTGTCGAAAATCAAGTTGTTGTATGAAAAAACATTTTTTTTAAGATAGCTTACCAAACTAGGCATTTCTAACTTTTACTTTACTTCTCATATATATGCAAAATCTATTAAGATCGGATCACTATATCATATAGCTGCCATAGGAACGATCGGTCGGTCGTCATTTAAGTTTTTGTATAAAAAACATTTTATTTATCAAGATATCTTGACCAAATCGGGCATTTGCTAGTTTTTACTTTACCTCCTCATATTTATGCAAAATACTTTTAAGATCGATCCACTATATCATATAGCTGCTATAGAAACGAGCGGTCGAAATTAATAAGTTTTTGAATGAAAAAACATTTTTATTTTTTGTTTTCAAGATATCTTTACCAAACTGGACATTTATTAGTTTTACTATACTTCTCATAAATATGCAAAATCCTATTAAGATCGATCACTATATCATATAGCTGCCTATAGGAACGATCGGTCGAAAATTAAGTTTTTGTATGAGAAACATTTTGTTTAGCAAGATATCTTGACCAAACTCGGCATTTATTAGTTTTACTTTACTTCTCATATATATGCAAAATCCTATTAGATCGGATCACTATATCATATAGCTGCCATAGGAACGATCGGTCGAAAATTAAGTTTTTGTGTGACAAAACATTTTGCCATAAGAACGATCGGTCGAAAATTATGTTGTATGAAAAATATTTTGTTTTTCAAGATATCTTTCAAGACATCTGTCGAAAATCAAGTTGTTGTATGAAAAAAACATTTTTTTTTAAGATATCTTGACCAAACTAGGCATTTCTAACTTTTACTTTACTTCTCATATATATGCAAAATCCTATTAAGATCGGATCACTATATCATATAGCTGCCATAGGAACGATCGGTCGAAAATTAAGTTTTTGTATGAGAAACATTTGTTTAGCAAGATATCTTGACCAAACTCGGCATTTATTAGTTTTACTTTACTTCTCATAAATATGCAAAATCCTATTAAGATCGTATCACTATATCATATAGCTGCCATAGGAACGATCTGTGGAAAATTAAGTTTTTGAATGAAAAAAAAATTTTCTTTATCAAGATATCTTGACCAAAGTCGGCAGTTATTAGTTTTACTAAGCTCCCCATATATATGCAAAGTCTTATTAAGATCGGACCACCTATATCATATAGCTGCCATAGGAACGATCGGTCGACAATTAAGTATTTGTGTGACAAAACATTTGCCATAAGAACGATCGGTCGAAAATTAGGTTGTATGAAAAATAGTTTTGTTTTTCAAGATATCTTTCAAGACATCTGTCGAAAATCAAGTTGTTTGTATGAAAAAACATTTTTTTTTAGATATCTTGACCAAACTAGGCATTTTTAACTTTTACTTTACTTCTCATATATATGCAAAATCCTATTAAGATCGGATCACTATATCATATAGCTGCCATAGGAACGATCGGTCGAAATTTAAGTTTTGTATGAGAAACATTTTGTTTAGCAAGATATCTTGACCAAACTCGGCATTTATTAGTTTTACTTTACTTCTCATAAATATGCAAAATCCTATTAGATCGTATCACTATATCATATAGCTGCCATAGGAACGATCGGTGGAAAATTAAGTTTTTGAATGAAAAAACATTTTGTTTATCAAGATATCTTGACCAAAGTCGGCAGTTATTAGTTTTACTAAGCTCCCCATATAATGCAAAATCATATTAAGATCGGACCACTATATCATATAGCTGCCATAGGAACGATCGGTCGAAAATTAAGTTTTTGAAAGAAAAAACATTTTGTTTTCAAGATATCTTTACCAAACTGGACATTTATTAGTATTACTATACTTCTCATATATATGCAAAGTCTTATTAAGATCGGACCACTATATCATACAGCTGCCATAGGAACGATCGGTCGACAATTAAGTTTTTGTGTGACAAAACATTTGTCATAAGAACGATCGGTCGAAAATTATGTTGTATGAAAAAATATTTTGTTTTTCAAGATATCTTTACCAAACTCGGCATTTATTAGTTTTACTATACTCCTCAAACATATGCAAAATACTTTTAAGATCGAACTACTATATCATATAGCTGCCATAGGAACGAGCGGTCGAAAATTAAGTTTCTGAATGAAAAAACATTTTGTTTTTCAAGATATCTTTACCAAACTGGACATTATTAGTTTTATTATACATCTCATATATATGCAAAGTCTTATTAAGATCGGACCACTATAATCATATAGCTGCCATAGGAACGATCGGTCGTCATTTAAGTTTTTGTATAAAAAACATTTTATTTATCAAGATATCTTGACCAAACTCGGCATTTGCTAGTTTTACTTTACTCCTCATATTTATGCAAAATACTTTTAAGATCGATCCACTATATCATATAGCTGCTATAGAAACGAGCGTGCGAAAATTAGTTTTTGAATGAAAAAACATTTTGTTTTTCAAGATATCTTTACCAAACTGGACATTTATTAGTTTTACTATACTTCTCATAATATGCAAAATCCTATTAGATCGGATCACTATATCATATAGCTGCCATAGGACGATCAGTCGAAAATTAAGTTTTTGAATAAAAAAACTTTTTGTTCATCAAGGATATCTTGACCAAAGTCGGCAGTTATTAGTTTTACTAAGCTCCCCATATATATGCAAAATCATATAAAGATCGGACCACATATCATATAGCTGCCATAGGAACGATCGGTCGAAATCAAGTTGTTGTATGAAAAAACATTTTTTTTCAAGATTCTTGACCAAACTAGGCATTTGTTAGTTTTACTTTACTTCTCATATATATGCAAATACTATTAGATCGGTCACTATATCATACAGCTGCCATAGGAACGTTTAGTCGAAAATTAAGTTTTTGAATAAAAAACCTTTTGTTTATCAAGATATCTTGACCAAAGTCGGCAGTTATTAGTTTTACTAAGCTCCCTATATATATGCAAAATCTTATTAAGTTCGGATCACTATATCATATAGGCTGCCATAGGAACGATCGTCGAAAATTAAGTTTTTGATTGAAAAAACATTTTAATTTTCAAGATATCTTGACCAAACTGGACAATGTATTAGTTTTACTATACTTCTCATATATATGCAAAGTCTTATTAAGATCGGACCACTATATCATATAGCTGCCATAGGACGATCGGTCGAAAAATTAATTTTTTGTGTGACAAAACATTTTGCCATAAGAACGATCGGTCGAAAATTATGTTGTATGAAAAATATTGTTTTTTCAAGATATCTTTCAAGACATCTGTCGAAAATCAAGTTGTTGTATAAAAAACATTTTTTTTTAAGATATCTTGACCAAACTAGGCATTTCTACTTTTACTTTACTTCTCATATATATGCAAAATCCTATTAAGATCGGATCACTATATCATATAGCTGCCATAGGAACGATCGGTCGAAAATTAAGTTTTTGTATGAGAAACATTTTGTTTAGCAAGATATCTTGACCAAAGTCGGCAGTTATTTGTTTTACTAAGCTCCCCATATATATGCACAATCATATTAAGATCGGACCACTATATCATATAGCTGCCATAGGAACGATCGCGTCGAAAATTAGTTTTTTAATGAAAAAACATTTTGTTTTTCAAGATATCTTTACCAAACTGGACATTTATTAGTTTTACTATACTTCTCATATATATGCAAAGTCTTATTAAGATCGGACCACTATATCATATAGCTGCCATAGGAACGATCGGTCGAAAATTAAGTTTTTGTGTGACAAAACATTTTGCCATAAGAACGATCGGTCGAAAATTATGTTGTATGAAAAATATTTTGTTTTTCAAGATATCTTTCAAGACATCTGTCGAAAATCAAGTTGTTGTATGAAAAAACATTTTTTTTTAAGATATCTTGACCAAACTAGGCATTTCTAACTTTTACTTTACTTCTCATATATATGCAAAATCCTATTAAGATCGGATCACTATATCATATAGCTGCCATAGGAACGATCGGTCGAAAATTAAGTTTTGTATGAGAAACATTTTGTTTAGCAAGATATCTTGACCAAAGTCGGCAGTTATTGTTTTACTAAGCTCCCCATATATATGCAAAATCATATTAAGATCGGACCACTATATCATATAGCTGCCATAGGAACGATCGGTCGAAAATTAAGTTTTGAATGAAAAAACATTTTGTTTTCAAGATATCTTTACCAAACTGGACATTTATTAGTTTTACTATACTTCTCATTATATGCAAAGTCTTATTAAGGACGGACCACTATATCATATAGCTGCCATAGGAACGATCGGTCGACAATTAAGTATTTGTGTGACAAAACATTTTGCCATAAGAACGATCGGTCGAAAAATATGTTGTATGAAAAAACATTTTGTTTTTCAAGATATCTTACCAAACTCGGCATTTATTAGTTTTACTATACTCCTCAAACATATGCAAAATACTTTTAAGATCGAAACTATATCATATAGCTGCCATAGGAAACGAGCGGTCGAAAATAAGTTTTTGAATGAAAAAAACATTTTGTTTTTCAAGATATCTTTACCAAACTGGACATTTATTAGTTTTATATACATCTTATATATATGCAAAGTATTATTAAGATCGGACCACTATATCATATAGCTGCCATAGGAACGATCAGTCGACAATTAAGTTTTGTATAAAAAACATTTTATTTATCAAGATATCTTGACCAAACTTGGCATTTGGTAGTTTTACTTTACTCCTCATATATATGCAAAATACTTTTAAGATCGATCCACTATATCATATAGCTGCCATAGGAACGAGCGGTCGAAAATTAAGTTTTTGAATGAAAAAACATTTGTTTTTCAAGATATCTTTACCAAACTGGACATTTATTAGTTTTACTATACTTCTCATAAATAAGCAAAATCCTATTAAGATCGGATCACTATATCATATAGCTGCCTTAGGAACGATCAGTCGAAAATTAAGTTTTTGAATAAAAAAACCTTTTGTTCATCAAGATATCTTGACCAAAGTCGGCAGTTATTAGTTTTACTAAGCTCCCCATATATATGCAAAATCATATAAAGATCGGACCACTGTATCATATAGCTGCCATAGGAACGATCGGTCGAAAATCAAGTTATTGTATGAAAAAACATTTTTTTCAAGATTTCTTGACCAAACTAGGCATTTGTTAGTTTTACTTTACTTCTCATATATATGCAAAATACTATTAAGATCGGATCACTATATCATACAGCTGCCATAGGAACGATCGGTCGAAAATTAAGTTGTTTGTATGAATGAACATTTTGTTTTTCAAGATATATTGACCAAACTCGACATTTAATAGTTTTACTATACTCCTCATATATATGTAAAATACTATTAAGATCGGATCACTATATCATACAGCTGCCATAGGAACGTTTAGTCGAAAATTAAGTTTTTGAATAAAAAAACCTTATGTTTATCAAGATATCTTGACCAAAGTCGGCAGTTATTAGTTTTACTAAGCTCCCTATATATATGCAAAATCTTATTAAGTTCGGATCACTATATCATATAGCTGCCATAGGAACGATCGGTCGAAAATTAAGTTTTTGAATAAAAAAACCTTTTGTTTATCAAGATATCTTGACCAAAGTCGGCAGTTATTAGTTTTACTAAGCTCCCTATATATATGCAAAATCTTATTAAGTTCGGATCACTATATCATATAGCTGCCATAGGAACGATCGGTCGAAAATTAAGTTTTGAATGAAAAAACATTTTGTTTTTCAAGATATCGTTACCAAACTGGACATTTGTTAGTTTTACTATACTTCTCATATATATGCAAAGTCTTATTAAGATCGGACCACTATATCATATAGCTGCCATAGGAACGATCGGTCGACAATTAAGTATTTGTGTGACAAAACATTTTGCCATAAGAACGATCGGTCGAAAATTATGTTGTATGAAAAAACATTTTGTTTTTCAAGATATCTTTACCAAACTCGGTATTTATTAGTTTTACTATACTCCTCAAACATATGCAAAATACTTTTAAGATCGAACTACTATATCATATAGCTGCCATAGGAACGAGCGGTCGAAAATTAAGTTTTTGAATGAAAAAACATTTTGTTTTTCAAGATATCTTTACCAAACTGGACATTTATTAGTTTTATTATACATCTCATATATATGCAAAGTCTTATTAAGATCGGACCACTATATCATATAGCTGCCTAGGAACGATCAGTCGACAATTAAGTTTTTGTATAAAAAACATTTTATTTATCAAGATATCTTGACCAAACTTGGCATTTGGTAGTTTTACTTTACTCCTCATATATATGCAAAATACTTTTAAGATCGATCCACTATATCATATAGCTGCCATAGGAACGAGCGGTCGAAAATTAAGTTTTTGAATGAAAAAACATTTTGTTTTTCAAGATATCTTTACCAAACTGGACACTTATTAGTTTTACTATACTTCTCAAAATATGCAAAATCCTATTAAGATCGGATCACTGTATCATATAGCTGCCATAGGAACGATCGGTCGAAAATCAAGTTGTTGTATGAAAAAACATTTTTTTTCAAGATTTCTTGACCAAACTAGGCATTTGTTAGTTTTACTTTACTTCTCATATATATGCAAAATACTATTAAGATCGGATCACTATATCATACAGCTGCCATAGGAACGTTAGTCGAAAATTAAGTTTTTGAATAAAAAAACCTTTTGTTTATCAAGATATTTGACCAAAGTCGGCAGTTATTAGTTTTACTAAGCTCCCTATATATATGCAAAATCTTATTAAGTTCGGATCAATATATCATATAGCTGCCATAGGAACGATCAGTCGACAATTAAGTTTTTGTATAAAAAACATTTTATTTATAAAGATATCTTGACCAAACTTGGCATTTGGTAGTTTTACTTTACTCCTCATATATATGCAAAATACTTTTAAGATCGATCCACTATATCATGTAGCTGCCATAGGAACGATCAGTCGAAAATTAAGTTTTTGAATAAAAAAACCTTTTGTTCATCAAGATATCTTGACCAAAGTCGGCAGTTATTAGTTTTACTAAGCTCCCCATATATATGCAAAATCATATAAAGATCGGACCACTGTATCATATAGCTGCCATAGGAACGATCGGTCGAAAATCAAGTTGTTGTATGAAAAAACATTTTTTTCAAGATTTCTTGACCAAACTAGGCATTTGTTAGTTTTACTTTACTTCTCATATAGATGCAAAATACTATTAAGATCGGATCACTATATCATACAGCTGCCATAGGAACGTTTAGTCGAAAATTAAGTTTTTGAATAAAAAACCTTTTGTTTATCAAGATATCTTGACCAAAGTCGGCAGTTATTAGTTTTACTAAGCTCCCTATATATATGCAAAATCTTATTAAGTTCGGCTCAATATATCATATAGCTGCCATAGGAACGATCGGTCGAAACTTAAGTTTTTGATTGAAAAAACATTTTAATTTTCAAGATATCTTGACCAAACTGGACATGTATTAGTCTTACTATACTTCTCATATATATGCAAAGTCTTATTAAGATCGGACCACTATATCATATAGCTGCCATAGGAACGATCGGTCGAAAATTAAGTTTTTGTGTGACAAAACATTTTGCCATAAGAACGATCGGTCGAAAATTATGTTGTATGAAAAATATTTTGTTTTTCAAGATATCTTTCAAGACATCTGTCGAAAATCAAGTTGTTGTATGAAAAAACATTTTTTTTTAAGATATTTTGACCAAACTAGTCATTTCTAACTTTTACTTTACTTCTCATATATATGCAAAATCCTATTAAGATCGGATCACTATATCATATAGCTGCCATAGGAACGATCGGTCGAAAATTAAGTTTTTGTATGAGAAACATTTTGTTTAGCAAGATATCTTGACCAAACTCGGCATTTATTAGTTTTACTTTACTTCTCATAAATATGCAAAATCCTATTAAGATCGTATCACTATATCATATAGCTGCCATAGGAACGATCGGTGGAAAATTAATTTTTTGAATGAAAAACATTTTGTTTATCAAGATATCTTGTCCAAAGTCGGCAGTTATTAGTTTTACTAAGCTCCCCATATATATGCAAAATCATATTAAGATCGGACCACTATATCATATAGCTGCCATAGGAACGATCGGTCGAAAATTAAGTTTTTGAATGAAAAAACATTTTGTTTTTCAAGATATCTTTATAATTCTCATATATATGCAAAGTCTTATTAAGATCGGACCACTATATCATATAGCTGCCATAGGAACGATCGGTCGACAATTAAGTATTTGTGTGACAAAATATTTTGCCATAAGAACGATCGGTCGAAAATTATGTTGTATGAAAAAATATTTTGTTTAGCAAGATATCTTGACCAAACTCGGCATTTATTAGTTTTACTATGCTCCTCAAACATATGCAAAATACTTTTAAGATCGAACTACTATATCGTATAGCTGCCATAGGAACGAGCGGTCGAAAATTAAGTTTTTGAATGAAAAAACATTTTGTTTTTCAAGATATCTTTACCAAACTGGACATTTATTAGTTTTATTATACATCTCATATATATGCAAAGTCTTATTAAGATCGGACCACTATATCATATAGCTGCCATAGGAACAATCAGTCGACAATTAAGTTTTTGTATAAAAAACATTTTATTTATCAAGATATCTTGACCAAACTTGGCATTTGGTAGTTTTACTTTACTCCTCATATATATGCAAAATACTTTTAAGATCGATCCACTATATCATATAGCTGCCATAGGAACGAGCGGTCGAAAATTAAGTTTTTGAATGAAAAAACATTTTGTTTTTCAAGATATCTTTACCAAACTGGACATTTATTAGTTTTACTATACTTCTCATAAATATGCAAAATCCTATTAAGATCGGATCACTATATCATATAGCTGCCATAGGAACGATCAGTCGAAAATTAAGTTTTTGAATAAAAAAACCTTTTGTTCATCAAGATATCTTGACCAAAGTCGGCAGTTATTAGTTTTACTAAGCTCCCCATATATATGCAAAATCATATATAGATCGGACCACTGTATCATATAGCTGCCATAGGAACGATCGGTCGAAAATCAAGTTGTTGTATGAAAAAACATTTTTTTTCAAGATTTCTTGACCAAACTAGGCATTTGTTAGTTTTACTTTACTTCTCATATATATGCAAAGTCTTATTAAGATCGGACCACTATATCATATAGCTGCCATAGGAACGATCGGTCGACAATTAAGTATTTGTGTGACAAAACATTTTGCCATAAGAACGATCGGTCGAAACTTATGTTGTATGAAAAATATTTTGTTTTTCAAGATATCTTTCAAGACATCTGTAGAAAATCAAGTTGTTGTATGAAAAAACATTTTTTTAAAGATATCTTGACCAAACTAGGCATTTCTAACTTTTACTTTACTTCTCATATATATGCAAAATCCTATTAAGATCGGATCACTATATCATATAGCTGCCATAGGAACGATCGGTCGAAAATTAAGTTTTTGTATGAGAAACATTTTGTTTAGCAAGATATCTTGACCAAACTCGGCATTTATTAGTTTTACTAAGCTCCCCATATATATGCAAAATCATATTAAGATCGGACCACTATATCATATAGCTGCCATAGGAACGATCGGTCGAAAATTAAGTGTTTGAATGAAAAAACATTTTGTTTATCAAGATATCTTGACCAAAGTCGGCAGTTATTAGTTTTACTAAGCTCCCCATATATATGCAAAATCATATTAAGATCGGACCACTATATCATATAGCTGCCATAGGAACGATCGGTCGAAAATTAAGTGTTTGAATGAAAAAACATTTTGTTTTTCAAGATATCTTTACCAAACTGGACATTTATTAGTTTTACTATACTTCTCATATATATGCAAAGTCTTATTAAGATCGGACCACTATATCATATAGCTGCCATAGGAACGATCAGTCGACAATTAAGTTTTGTATAAAAACATTTTATTTATCAAGATATCTTGACCAAACTTGGCATTTGGTAGTTTTACTTTACTCCTCATATACATGCAAAATACTTTTAAGATCGATCCACTATATCATATAGCTGCCATAGGAACGAGCGGTCGAAAATTAAGTTTTTGAATGAAAAAACATTTTGTTTTTCAAGATATCTTTACCAAACTGGACATTTATTAGTTTTACTATACTTCTCATAAATATGCAAAATCCTACTAAGATCGGATCACTATATCATATAGCTGCCATAGGAACGATCAGTCGAAAATTAAGTTTTTGAATAAAAAAACCTTTTGTTCATCAAGATATCTTGACCAAAGTCGGAAGTTATTAGTTTTACTAAGGTCCCCATATATATGCAAAATCATATAAAGATCGGACCACTGTATCATATAGCTGCCATAGGAACGATCGGTCGAAAATCAAGTTGTTGTATGAAAAAACATTTTTTTTCAAGATTTCTTGACCAAACTAGGCATTTGTTAGTTTTACTTTACTTCTCATATATATGCGAAATGCTATTAAGATCGGATCACTATATCATACAGCTGCCATAGGAACGATCGGTCGAAAATTAAGTTGTTGTATGAATGAACATTTTGTTTTTCAAGATATATTGACCAAACTCGACATTTAATAGTTTTACTATACTCCTCATATATATGTAAAATACTATTAAGATCGGATCAGTATATCATACAGCTGCCATAGGAACGTTTAGTCGAAAATTAAGTTTTTGAATAAAAAAACCTTTTGTTTATCAAGATATCTTGACCAAAGTCGGCAGTTATTAGTTTTACTAAGCTCCCTATATATATGCAAAATCTTATTAAGTTCGGATCACTATATCATATAGCTGCCATAGGAACGATCGGTCGAAAATTAAGTTTTTGATTGAAAAAACATTTTGTTTTTCAAGATATCTTGACCAAACTGGACATGTATTAGTTTTACTATACTTCTCATATATATGCAAAGTCTTATTAAGATCGGACCACTATATCATATAGCTGCCATAGGAACGATCGGTCGAAAATTAAGTTTTTGTGTGACAAAACATTTTGCCATAAGAACGATCGGTCGAAAATTATTTTGTATGAAAAATATTTTGTTTTTCAAGATATCTTTCAAGACATCTGTCGAAAATCAAGTTGTTGTATGAAAAATATTTTTTTTTAAGATATCTTGACCAAACTAGGCATTTCTAACTTTTACTTTACCAAAGACCAAAGTCGGCAGTTATTAGTTTTACTAAGCTCCCCATATATATGCAATATCATATAAAGATCGGACCACTGTATCATATAGCTGCCATAGGAACGATCGGTCGAAAATCAAGTTGTTGTATGAAAAAACATTTTTTTTCAAGATTTCTTGACCAAACTAGGCATTTGTTAGTTTTACTTTACTTCTCATATATATGCAAAATACTATTAAGATCGGATCACTATATCATACAGCTGCCATAGGAACGATCGGTCGAAAATCAAGTTGTTGTATTAAAAAACATTTTTTTTCAAGATTTCTTGACCAAACTAGGTATTTGTTAGTTTAACTTTACTTCTCATATATATGCAAAATACTATTAAGATCGGATCACTATATCATACAGCTGCCATAAGAACGTTTAGTCGAAAATTAAGTTTTTGAATAAAAAAACATTTTGTTTATCAAGATATCTTGACCAAAGTCGGCAGTTATTAGTTTTACTAAGCTCCCCATATATATGCAAAATCATAGTAAGATCGGACCACTATATCATATAGCTGCCATAGGAACGATCGGTCGAAAATTAAGTTTTTGAATGAAAAAACATTTTGTTTTTCAAGATATCTTTACCAAACTGGACATTTATTAGTTTTACTATACTTCTCATATATATGCAAAGTCTTATTAAGATCGGACCACTATATCATATAGCTGCCATAGGAACGATCAGTCGACAATTAAGTTTTTGTATAAAAAACATTTTATTTATCAAGATATCTTGACCAAACTTGGCATTTGGTAGTTTTACTTTACTCCTCATATACATGCAAAATACTTTTAAGATCGATCCACTATATCATATAGCTGCCATAGGAACGAGCGGTCGAAAATTAAGTTTTTGAATGAAAAAACATTTTGTTTTTCAAGATATCTTTACCAATCTGGACATTTATTAGTTTTACTATACTTCTCATAAATATGCAAAATCCTATTAAGATCGGATCACTATATCATATAGCTGCCATAGGAACGATCAGTCGAAAATTAAGTTTTTGAATAAAAAAACCTTTTGTTCATCAAGATATCTTGACCAAAGTCGGAAGTTATTAGTTTTACTAAGGTCCCCATATATATGCAAAATCATATAAAGATCGGACCACTGTATCATATAGCTGCCATAGGAACGATCGGTCGACAATTAAGTATTTGTGTGACAAAATATTTTGCCATAAGAACGATCGGTCGAAAATTATGTTGTATGAAAAAATATTTTGTTTAGCAAGATATCTTGACCAAACTGGACATTTATTAGTTTTACTATACTTCTCATAAATATGCAAAATCCTATTAAGATCGGATCACTATATCATATAGCTGCCATAGGAACGATCAGTCGAAAATTAAGTTTTTGAATAAAAAAACCTTTTGTTCATCAAGATATCTTGACCAAAGTCGGCAGTTATTAGTTTTACTAAGCTCCCCATATATATGCAAAATCATATATAGATCGGACCACTGTATCATATAGCTGCCATAGGAACGATCGGTCGAAAATCAAGTTGTTGTATGAAAAAACATTTTTTTTCAAGATTTCTTGACCAAACTAGGCATTTGTTAGTTTTACTTTACTTCTCATATATATGCAAAGTCTTATTAAGATCGGACCACTATATCATATAGCTGCCATAGGAACGATCGGTCGACAATTAAGTATTTGTGTGACAAAACATTTTGCCATAAGAACGATCGGTCGAAAATTATGTTGTATGAAAAATATTTTGTTTTTCAAGATATCTTTCAAGACATCTGTAGAAAATCAAGTTGTTGTATGAAAAAACATTTTTTTTAAGATATCTTGACCAAACTAGGCATTTCTAACTTTTACTTTACTTCTCATATATATGCAAAATCCTATTAAGATCGGATCACTATATCATATAGCTGCCATAGGAACGATCGGTCGAAAATTAAGTTTTTGTATGAGAAACATTTTGTTTAGCAAGATATCTTGACCAAACTCGGCATTTATTAGTTTTACTAAGCTCCCCATATATATGCAAAATCATATTAAGATCGGACCACTATATCATATAGCTGCCATAGGAACGATCGGTCGAAAATTAAGTGTTTGAATGAAAAAACATTTTGTTTATCAAGATATCTTGACCAAAGTCGGCAGTTATTAGTTTTACTAAGCTCCCCATATATATGCAAAATCATATTAAGATCGGACCACTATATCATATAGCTGCCATAGGAACGATCGGTCGAAAATTAAGTGTTTGAATGAAAAAACATTTTGTTTTTCAAGATATCTTTACCAAACTGGACATTTATTAGTTTTACTATACTTCTCATATATATGCAAAGTCTTATTAAGATCGGACCACTATATCATATAGCTGCCATAGGAACGATCAGTCGACAATTAAGTTTTTGTATAAAAAACATTTTATTTATCAAGATATCTTGACCAAACTTGGCATTTGGTAGTTTTACTTTACTCCTCATATACATGCAAAATACTTTTAAGATCGATCCACTATATCATATAGCTGCCATAGGAACGAGCGGTCGAAAATTAAGTTTTTGAATGAAAAAACATTTTGTTTTTCAAGATATCTTTACCAAACTGGACATTTATTAGTTTTACTATACTTCTCATAAATATGCAAAATCCTACTAAGATCGGATCACTATATCATATAGCTGCCATAGGAACGATCAGTCGAAAATTAAGTTTTTGAATAAAAAAACCTTTTGTTCATCAAGATATCTTGACCAAAGTCGGAAGTTATTAGTTTTACTAAGGTCCCCATATATATGCAAAATCATATAAAGATCGGACCACTGTATCATATAGCTGCCATAGGAACGATCGGTCGAAAATCAAGTTGTTGTATGAAAAAACATTTTTTTTCAAGATTTCTTGACCAAACTAGGCATTTGTTAGTTTTACTTTACTTCTCATATATATGCAAAATGCTATTAAGATCGGATCACTATATCATACAGCTGCCATAGGAACGATCGGTCGAAAATTAAGTTGTTGTATGAATGAACATTTTGTTTTTCAAGATATATTGACCAAACTCGACATTTAATAGTTTTACTATACTCCTCATATATATGTAAAATACTATTAAGATCGGATCAGTATATCATACAGCTGCCATAGGAACGTTTAGTCGAAAATTAAGTTTTTGAATAAAAAAACCTTTTGTTTATCAAGATATCTTGACCAAAGTCGGCAGTTATTAGTTTTACTAAGCTCCCTATATATATGCAAAATCTTATTAAGTTCGGATCACTATATCATATAGCTGCCATAGGAACGATCGGTCGAAAATTAAGTTTTTGATTGAAAAAACATTTTGTTTTTCAAGATATCTTGACCAAACTGGACATGTATTAGTTTTACTATACTTCTCATATATATGCAAAGTCTTATTAAGATCGGACCACTATATCATATAGCTGCCATAGGAACGATCGGTCGAAAATTAAGTTTTTGTGTGACAAAACATTTTGCCATAAGAACGATCGGTCGAAAATTATTTTGTATGAAAAATATTTTGTTTTTCAAGATATCTTCAAGACATCTGTCGAAAATCAAGTTGTTGTATGAAAAAATATTTTTTTTTAAGATATCTTGACCAAACTAGGCATTTCTAACTTTTACTTTACCAAAGACCAAAGTCGGCAGTTATTATTAGTTTTACTAAGCTCCCCATATATATGCAATATCATATAAAGATCGGACCACTGTATCATATAGCTGCCATAGGAACGATCGGTCGAAAATCAAGTTGTTGTATGAAAAAACATTTTTTTCAAGATTTCTTGACCAAACTAGGCATTTGTTAGTTTTACTTTACTTCTCATATATATGCAAAATACTATTAAGATCGGATCACTATATCATACAGCTGCCATAGGAACGATCGGTCGAAAATCAAGTTGTTGTATTAAAAAACATTTTTTTTCAAGATTTCTTGACCAAACTAGGCATTTGTTAGTTTTACTTTACTTCTCATATATATGCAAAATACTATTAAGATCGGATCACTATATCATACAGCTGCCATAAGAACGTTTAGTCGAAAATTAAGTTTTTGAATAAAAAAACATTTTGTTTATCAAGATATCTTGACCAAAGTCGGCAGTTATTAGTTTTACTAAGCTCCCCATATATATGCAAAATCATAGTAAGATCGGACCACTATATCATATAGCTGCCATAGGAACGATCGGTCGAAAATTAAGTTTTTGAATGAAAAAACATTTTGTTTTTCAAGATATCTTTACCAAACTGGACATTTATTAGTTTTACTATACTTCTCATATATATGCAAAGTCTTATTAAGATCGGACCACTATATCATATAGCTGCCATAGGAACGATCAGTCGACAATTAAGTTTTTGTATAAAAAACATTTTATTTATCAAGATATCTTGACCAAACTTGGCATTTGGTAGTTTTACTTTACTCCTCATATACATGCAAAATACTTTTAAGATCGATCCACTATATCATATAGCTGCCATAGGAACGAGCGGTCGAAAATTAAGTTTTTGAATAAAAAAACCTTTTGTTCATCAAGATATCTTGACCAAAGTCGGAAGTTATTAGTTTTACTAAGGTCCCCATATATATGCAAAATCATATAAAGATCGGACCACTGTATCATATAGCTGCCATAGGAACGATCGGTCGAAAATCAAGTTGTTGTATGAAAAAACATTTTTTTTCAAGATTTCTTGACCAAACTAGGCATTTGTTAGTTTTACTTTACTTCTCATATATATGCAAAATGCTATTAAGATCGGATCACTATATCATACAGCTGCCATAGGAACGATCGGTCGAAAATTAAGTTATTGTATGAATGAACATTTTGTTTTTCAAGATATATTGACCAAACTCGACATTTAATAGTTTTACTATACTCCTCATATATATGTAAAATACTATTAAGATCGGATCAGTATATCATACAGCTGCCATAGGAACGTTTAGTCGAAAATTAAGTTTTTGAATAAAAAAACCCTTTGTTTATCAAGATATCTTGACCAAAGTCGGCAGTTATTAGTTTTACTAAGCTCTCTATATATATGCAAAATCTTATTAAGTTCGGATCACTATATCATATAGTTGCCATAGGAACGATCGGTCGAAAATTAAGTTTTGATTGAAAAAACATATTGTTTTTCAAGATATCTTGACCAAACTGGACATGTATTAGTTTTACTATACTTCTCATATATATGCAAAGTCTTATTAAGATCGGACCACTATATCATATAGCTGCCATAGGAACGATCGGTCGAAAATTAAGTTTTTGTGTGACAAAACATTTTGCCATAAGAACGATCGGTCGAAAATTAGGTTGTATGAAAAATATTTTGTTTTTCAAGATATCTTTCAAGACATCTGTCGAAAATCAAGTTGTTGTATGAAAAAACATGTTTTTTTAAGATATCTTGACCAAACTACGCATTTCTAACTTTTACTTTACCAAAGACCAAAGTCGGCAGTTATTAGTTTTACTAAGCTCCCCATATATATGCAAAATCATATAAAGATCGGACCACTGTATCATATAGCTGCCATAGGAACGATCGGTCGAAAATCAAGTTGTTGTATGAAAAAACATTTTTTTTCAAGATTTCTTGACCAAACTAGGCATTTGTTAGTTTTACTTTACTTCTCATATATATGCAAAATACTATTAAGATCGGATCACTATATCATACAGCTGCCATAGGAACGATCGGTCGAAAATCAAGTTGTTGTATGAAAAAACATTTTTTTTCAAGATTTCTTGACCAAACTAGGCATTTGTTAGTTTTACTTTACTTCTCATATATATGCAAAATACTATTAAGATCGGATCACTATATCATACAGCTGCCATAAGAACGTTTAGTCGAAAATTAAGTTTTTGAATAAAAAAACCTTTTGTTTATCAAGATATCTTGACCAAAGTCGGCAGTTATTAGTTTTACTAAGCTCCCTATATATATGCAAAATCTTATTAAGTTCGGATCACTATATCATATAGCTGCCATAGGAACGATCGGTCGAAAATTAAGTTTTTGATTGAAAAAACATTTTGTTTTTCAAGATATCTTGACCAAACTGGACATGTATTAGTTTTAGTATACTTCTCATATATATGCAAAGTCTTATTAAGATCGGACCACTATATCATATAGCTGCCATAGGAACGATCGGTCGAAAATTAAGTTTTTGTGTGACAAAACATTTTGTTTATCAAGATATCTTGGCCAAAGTCGGCAGTTATTAGTTTTACTAAGCTCCCCATATATATGCAAAATCATATTAAGATCGGACCACTATATCATATAGCTGCCATAGGAACGATCGGTCGAAAATTATGTTGTATGAAAAATATTTGTTTTTCAAGATATCTTTCAAGACATCTGTAGAAAATCAAGTTGTTGTATGAAAAAACATTTTTTTTAAGATATCTTGACCAAACTAGGCATTTCTAACTTTTACTTTACTTCTCATATATATGCAAAATCCTATTAAGATCGGATCACTATATCATATAGCTGCCATAGGAACGATCGGTCGAAAATTAAGTTTTTGTATGAGAAACATTTTGTTTAGCAAGATATCTTGACCAAACTCGGCATTTATTAGTTTTACTAAGCTCCCCATATATATGCAAAATCATATTAAGATCGGACCACTATATCATATAGCTGCCATAGGAACGATCGGTCGAAAATTAAGTGTTTGAATGAAAAAACATTTTGTTTATCAAGATATCTTGACCAAAGTCGGCAGTTATTAGTTTTACTAAGCTCCCCATATATATGCAAAATCATATTAAGATCGGACCACTATATCATATAGCTGCCATAGGAACGATCGGTCGAAAATTAAGTGTTTGAATGAAAAAACATTTTGTTTTTCAAGATATCTTTACCAAACTGGACATTTATTAGTTTTACTATACTTCTCATATATATGCAAAGTCTTATTAAGATCGGACCACTATATCATATAGCTGCCATAGGAACGATCAGTCGACAATTAAGTTTTTGTATAAAAAACATTTTATTTATCAAGATATCTTGACCAAACTTGGCATTTGGTAGTTTTACTTTACTCCTCATATACATGCAAAATACTTTTAAGATCGATCCACTATATCATATAGCTGCCATAGGAACGAGCGGTCGAAAATTAAGTTTTTGAATGAAAAAACATTTTGTTTTTCAAGATATCTTTACCAAACTGGACATGTATTAGTTTTACTATACTTCTCATATATATGCAAAGTCTTATTAAGATCGGACCACTATATCATATAGCTGCCATAGGAACGATCGGTCGAAAATTAAGTTTTTGTGTGACAAAACATTTTGCCATAAGAACGATCGGTCGAAAATTAGGTTGTATGAAAAATATTTTGTTTTTCAAGATATCTTTCAAGACATCTGTCGAAAATCAAGTTGTTGTATGAAAAAACATGTTTTTTTAAGATATCTTGACCAAACTACGCATTTCTAACTTTTACTTTACCAAAGACCAAAGTCGGCAGTTATTAGTTTTACTAAGCTCCCCATATATATGCAAAATCATATAAAGATCGGACCACTGTATCATATAGCTGCCATAGGAACGATCGGTCGAAAATCAAGTTGTTGTATGAAAAAACATTTTTTTCAAGATTTCTTGACCAAACTAGGCATTTGTTAGTTTTACTTTACTTCTCATATATATGCAAAATACTATTAAGATCGGATCACTATATCATACAGCTGCCATAGGAACGATCGGTCGAAAATCAAGTTGTTGTATGAAAAAACATTTTTTTTCAAGATTTCTTGACCAAACTAGGCATTTGTTAGTTTTACTTTACTTCTCATATATATGCAAAATACTATTAAGATCGGATCACTATATCATACAGCTGCCATAAGAACGTTTAGTCGAAAATTAAGTTTTTGAATAAAAAAACCTTTTGTTTATCAAGATATCTTGACCAAAGTCGGCAGTTATTAGTTTTACTAAGCTCCCTATATATATGCAAAATCTTATTAAGTTCGGATCACTATATCATATAGCTGCCATAGGAACGATCGGTCGAAAATTAAGTTTTTGATTGAAAAAACATTTTGTTTTTCAAGATATCTTGACCAAACTGGACATGTATTAGTTTTAGTATACTTCTCATATATATGCAAAGTCTTATTAAGATCGGACCACTATATCATATAGCTGCCATAGGAACGATCGGTCGAAAATTAAGTTTTTGTGTGACAAAACATTTTGTTTATCAAGATATCTTGACCAAAGTCGGCAGTTATTAGTTTTACTAAGCTCCCCATATATATGCAAAATCATATTAAGATCGGACCACTATATCATATAGCTGCCATAGGAACGATCGGTCGAAAATTATGTTGTATGAAAAATATTTTGTTTTTCAAGATATCTTTCAAGACATCTGTAGAAAATCAAGTTGTTGTATGAAAAAACATTTTTTTTAAGATATCTTGACCAAACTAGGCATTTCTAACTTTTACTTTACTTCTCATATATATGCAAAATCCTATTAAGATCGGATCACTATATCATATAGCTGCCATAGGAACGATCGGTCGAAAATTAAGTTTTTGTATGAGAAACATTTTGTTTAGCAAGATATCTTGACCAAACTCGGCATTTATTAGTTTTACTAAGCTCCCCATATATATGCAAAATCATATTAAGATCGGACCACTATATCATATAGCTGCCATAGGAACGATCGGTCGAAAATTAAGTGTTTGAATGAAAAAACATTTTGTTTATCAAGATATCTTGACCAAAGTCGGCAGTTATTAGTTTTACTAAGCTCCCCATATATATGCAAAATCATATTAAGATCGGACCACTATATCATATAGCTGCCATAGGAACGATCGGTCGAAAATTAAGTGTTTGAATGAAAAAACATTTTGTTTTTCAAGATATCTTTACCAAACTGGACATTTATTAGTTTTACTATACTTCTCATATATATGCAAAGTCTTATTAAGATCGGACCACTATATCATATAGCTGCCATAGGAACGATCAGTCGACAATTAAGTTTTTGTATAAAAAACATTTTATTTATCAAGATATCTTGACCAAACTTGGCATTTGGTAGTTTTACTTTACTCCTCATATACATGCAAAATACTTTTAAGATCGATCCACTATATCATATAGCTGCCATAGGAACGAGCGGTCGAAAATTAAGTTTTTGAATGAAAAAACATTTTGTTTTTCAAGATATCTTTACCAAACTGGACATGTATTAGTTTTACTATACTTCTCATATATATGCAAAGTCTTATTAAGATCGGACCACTATATCATATAGCTGCCATAGGAACGATCGGTCGAAAATTAAGTTTTTGTGTGACAAAACATTTTGCCATAAGAACGATCGGTCGAAAATTAGGTTGTATGAAAAATATTTTGTTTTTCAAGATATCTTTCAAGACATCTGTCGAAAATCAAGTTGTTGTATGAAAAAACATGTTTTTTTAAGATATCTTGACCAAACTACGCATTTCTAACTTTTACTTTACCAAAGACCAAAGTCGGCAGTTATTAGTTTTACTAAGCTCCCCATATATATGCAAAATCATATAAAGATCGGACCACTGTATCATATAGCTGCCATAGGAACGATCGGTCGAAAATCAAGTTGTTGTATGAAAAAACATTTTTTTTCAAGATTTCTTGACCAAACTAGGCATTTGTTAGTTTTACTTTACTTCTCATATATATGCAAAATACTATTAAGATCGGATCACTATATCATACAGCTGCCATAGGAACGATCGGTCGAAAATCAAGTTGTTGTATGAAAAAACATTTTTTTTCAAGATTTCTTGACCAAACTAGGCATTTGTTAGTTTTACTTTACTTCTCATATATATGCAAAATACTATTAAGATCGGATCACTATATCATACAGCTGCCATAAGAACGTTTAGTCGAAAATTAAGTTTTTGAATAAAAAAACCTTTTGTTTATCAAGATATCTTGACCAAAGTCGGCAGTTATTAGTTTTACTAAGCTCCCTATATATATGCAAAATCTTATTAAGTTCGGATCACTATATCATATAGCTGCCATAGGAACGATCGGTCGAAAATTAAGTTTTTGATTGAAAAAACATTTTGTTTTTCAAGATATCTTGACCAAACTGGACATGTATTAGTTTTAGTATACTTCTCATATATATGCAAAGTCTTATTAAGATCGGACCACTATATCATATAGCTGCCATAGGAACGATCGGTCGAAAATTAAGTTTTTGTGTGACAAAACATTTTGTTTATCAAGATATCTTGACCAAAGTCGGCAGTTATTAGTTTTACTAAGCTCCCCATATATATGCAAAATCATATTAAGATCGGACCACTATATCATATAGCTGCCATAGGAACGATCGGTCGAAAATTATGTTGTATGAAAAATATTTTGTTTTTCAAGATATCTTTCAAGACATCTGTAGAAAATCAAGTTGTTGTATGAAAAAACATTTTTTTTAAGATATCTTGACCAAACTAGGCATTTCTAACTTTTACTTTACTTCTCATATATATGCAAAATCCTATTAAGATCGGATCACTATATCATATAGCTGCCATAGGAACGATCGGTCGAAAATTAAGTTTTTGTATGAGAAACATTTTGTTTAGCAAGATATCTTGACCAAACTCGGCATTTATTAGTTTTACTAAGCTCCCCATATATATGCAAAATCATATTAAGATCGGACCACTATATCATATAGCTGCCATAGGAACGATCGGTCGAAAATTAAGTGTTTGAATGAAAAAACATTTTGTTTATCAAGATATCTTGACCAAAGTCGGCAGTTATTAGTTTTACTAAGCTCCCCATATATATGCAAAATCATATTAAGATCGGACCACTATATCATATAGCTGCCATAGGAACGATCGGTCGAAAATTAAGTGTTTGAATGAAAAAACATTTTGTTTTTCAAGATATCTTTACCAAACTGGACATTTATTAGTTTTACTATACTTCTCATATATATGCAAAGTCTTATTAAGATCGGACCACTATATCATATAGCTGCCATAGGAACGATCAGTCGACAATTAAGTTTTTGTATAAAAAACATTTTATTTATCAAGATATCTTGACCAAACTTGGCATTTGGTAGTTTTACTTTACTCCTCATATACATGCAAAATACTTTTAAGATCGATCCACTATATCATATAGCTGCCATAGGAACGAGCGGTCGAAAATTAAGTTTTTGAATGAAAAAACATTTGTTTTTCAAGATATCTTTACCAAACTGGACATTTATTAGTTTTACTATACTTCTCATAAATATGCAAATCCTACTAAGATCGGATCACTATATCATATAGCTGCCATAGGAACGATCAGTCGAAAATTAAGTTTTTGAATAAAAAAACCTTTTGTTCATCAAGATATCTTGACCAAAGTCGGAAGTTATTAGTTTTACTAAGGTCCCCATATATATGCAAAATCATATAAAGATCGGACCACTGTATCATATAGCTGCCATAGGAACGATCGGTCGAAAATCAAGTTGTTGTATGAAAAAACATTTTTTTTCAAGATTTCTTGACCAAACTAGGCATTTGTTAGTTTTACTTTACTTCTCATATATATGCAAAATGCTATTAAGATCGGATCACTATATCATACAGCTGCCATAGGAACGATCGGTCGAAAATTAAGTTGTTGTATGAATGAACATTTTGTTTTTCAAGATATATTGACCAAACTCGACATTTAATAGTTTTACTATACTCCTCATATATATGTAAAATACTATTAAGATCGGATCAGTATATCATACAGCTGCCATAGGAACGTTTAGTCGAAAATTAAGTTTTTGAATAAAAAAACCTTTTGTTTATCAAGATATCTTGACCAAAGTCGGCAGTTATTAGTTTTACTAAGCTCCCTATATATATGCAAAATCTTATTAAGTTCGGATCACTATATCATATAGCTGCCATAGGAACGATCGGTCGAAAATTAAGTTTTTGATTGAAAAAACATTTTGTTTTTCAAGATATCTTGACCAAACTGGACATGTATTAGTTTTACTATACTTCTCATATATATGCAAAGTCTTATTAAGATCGGACCACTATATCATATAGCTGCCATAGGAACGATCGGTCGAAAATTAAGTTTTTGTGTGACAAAACATTTTGCCATAAGAACGATCGGTCGAAAATTATTTTGTATGAAAAATATTTTGTTTTTCAAGATATCTTTCAAGACATCTGTCGAAAATCAAGTTGTTGTATGAAAAAATATTTTTTTTTAAGATATCTTGACCAAACTAGGCATTTCTAACTTTTACTTTACCAAAGACCAAAGTCGGCAGTTATTATTAGTTTTACTAAGCTCCCCATATATATGCAATATCATATAAAGATCGGACCACTGTATCATATAGCTGCCATAGGAACGATCGGTCGAAAATCAAGTTGTTGTATGGAAAAACATTTTTTTTCAAGATTTCTTGACCAAACTAGGCATTTGTTAGTTTTACTTTACTTCTCATATATATGCAAATACTATTAAGATCGGATCACTATATCATACAGCTGCCATAGGAACGATCGGTCGAAAATCAAGTTGTTGTATTAAAAAACATTTTTTTTCAAGATTTCTTGACCAAACTAGGCATTTGTTAGTTTTACTTTACTTCTCATATATATGCAAAATACTATTAAGATCGGATCACTATATCATACAGCTGCCATAAGAACGTTTAGTCGAAAATTAAGTTTTTGAATAAAAAAACATTTTGTTTATCAAGATATCTTGACCAAAGTCGGCAGTTATTAGTTTTACTAAGCTCCCCATATATATGCAAAATCATAGTAAGATCGGACCACTATATCACATAGCTGCCATAGGAACGATCGGTCGAAAATTAAGTTTTTGAATGAAAAAACATTTTGTTTTTCAAGATATCTTTACCAAACTGGACATTTATTAGTTTTACTATACTTCTCATATATATGCAAAGTCTTATTAAGATCGGACCACTATATCATATAGCTGCCATAGGAACGATCAGTCGACAATTAAGTTTTTGTATAAAAAACATTTTATTTATCAAGATATCTTGAACAAACTTGGCATTTGGTAGTTTTACTTTACTCCTCATATACATGCAAAATACTTTTAAGATCGATCCACTATATCATATAGCTGCCATAGGAACGAGCGGTCGAAAATTAAGTTTTTGAATGAAAAAACATTTTGTTTTTCAAGATATCTTTACCAATCTGGACATTTATTAGTTTTACTATACTTCTCATAAATATGCAAAATCCTATTAAGATCGGATCACTATATCATATAGCTGCCATAGGAACGATCAGTCGAAAATTAAGTTTTTGAATAAAAAAACCTTTTGTTCATCAAGATATCTTGACCAAAGTCGGAAGTTATTAGTTTTACTAAGGTCCCCATATATATGCAAAATCATATAAAGATCGGACCACTGTATCATATAGCTGCCATAGGAACGATCGGTCGAAAATCAAGTTGTTGTATGAAAAAACATTTTTTTTCAAGATTTCTTGACCAAACTAGGCATTTGTTAGTTTTACTTTACTTCTTATATATATGCAAAATGCTATTAAGATCGGATCACTATATCATACAGCTGCCATAGGAACGATCGGTCGAAAATTAAGTTATTGTATGAATGAACATTTTGTTTTTCAAGATATATTGACCAAACTCGACATTTAATAGTTTTACTATACTCCTCATATATATGTAAAATACTATTAAGATCGGATCAGTATATCATACAGCTGCCATAGGAACGTTTAGTCGAAAATTAAGTTTTTGAATAAAAAAACCCTTTGTTTATCAAGATATCTTGACCAAAGTCGGCAGTTATTAGTTTTACTAAGCTCTCTATATATATGCAAAATCTTATTAAGTTCGGATCACTATATCATATAGTTGCCATAGGAACGATCGGTCGAAAATTAAGTTTTTGATTGAAAAAACATATTGTTTTTCAAGATATCTTGACCAAACTGGACATGTATTAGTTTTACTATACTTCTCATATATATGCAAAGTCTTATTAAGATCGGACCACTATATCATATAGCTGCCATAGGAACGATCGGTCGAAAATTAAGTTTTTGTGTGACAAAACATTTTGCCATAAGAACGATCGGTCGAAAATTAGGTTGTATGAAAAATATTTTGTTTTTCAAGATATCTTTCAAGACATCTGTCGAAAATCAAGTTGTTGTATGAAAAAACATGTTTTTTTAAGATATCTTGACCAAACTACGCATTTCTAACTTTTACTTTACCAAAGACCAAAGTCGGCAGTTATTAGTTTTACTAAGCTCCCCATATATATGCAAAATCATATAAAGATCGGACCACTGTATCATATAGCTGCCATAGGAACGATCGGTCGAAAATCAAGTTGTTGTATGAAAAAACATTTTTTTCAAGATTTCTTGACCAAACTAGGCATTTGTTAGTTTTACTTTACTTCTCATATATATGCAAAATACTATTAAGATCGGATCACTATATCATACAGCTGCCATAGGAACGATCGGTCGAAAATCAAGTTGTTGTATGAAAAAACATTTTTTTTCAAGATTTCTTGACCAAACTAGGCATTTGTTAGTTTTACTTTACTTCTCATATATATGCAAAATACTATTAAGATCGGATCACTATATCATACAGCTGCCATAAGAACGTTTAGTCGAAAATTAAGTTTTTGAATAAAAAAAACCTTTTGTTTATCAAGATATCTTGACCAAAGTCGGCAGTTATTAGTTTTACTAAGCTCCCTATATATATGCAAAATCTTATTAAGTTCGGATCACTATATCATATAGCTGCCATAGGAACGATCGGTCGAAAATTAAGTTTTTGATTGAAAAAACATTTTGTTTTTCAAGATATCTTGACCAAACTGGACATGTATTAGTTTTAGTATACTTCTCATATATATGCAAAGTCTTATTAAGATCGGACCACTATATCATATAGCTGCCATAGGAACGATCGGTCGAAAATTAAGTTTTTGTGTGACAAAACATTTTGCCATAAGAACGATCGGTCGAAAATTATGTTGTATGAAAAATATTTGTTTTTCAAGATATCTTTCAAGACATCTGTCGAAAATCAAGTTGTTGTATGAAAAAATATTTTTTTTTAAGATATCTTGACCAAACTAGGCATTTCTAACTTTTACTTTACCAAAGACCAAAGTCGGCAGTTATTAGTTTTACTAAGCTCCCCATATATATGCAATATCATATAAAGATCGGACCACTGTATCATATAGCTGCCATAGGAACGATCGGTCGAAATCAAGTTGTTGTATGAAAAAACATTTTTTTTCAAGATTTCTTGACCAAACTAGGCATTTGTTAGTTTTACTTTACTTCTCATATATATGCAAAATACTATTAAGATCGGATCACTATATCATACAGCTGCCATAGGAACGATCGGTCGAAAATCAAGTTGTTGTATTAAAAAACATTTTTTTCAAGATTTCTTGACCAAACTAGGCATTTGTTAGTTTTACTTTACTTCTCATATATATGCAAAATACTATTAAGATCGGATCACTATATCATACAGCTGCCATAAGAACGTTTAGTCGAAAATTAAGTTTTTGAATAAAAAAACATTTTGTTTATCAAGATATCTTGACCAAAGTCGGCAGTTATTAGTTTTACTAAGCTCCCTATATATATGCAAAATCTTATTAAGTTCGGATCACTATATCATATAGCTGCCATAGGAACGATCGGTCGAAAATTAAGTTTTTGATTGAAAAAACATTTTGTTTTTCAAGATATCTTGACCAAACTGGACATGTATTAGTTTTACTATACTTCTCATATATATGCAAAGTCTTATTAAGATCGGACCACTATATCATATAGCTGCCATAGGAACGATCGGTCGAAAATTAAGTTTTTGTGTGACAAAACATTTTGCCATAAGAACGATCGGTCGAAAATTATGTTGTATGAAAAATATTTTGTTTTTCAAGATATCTTTCAAGACATCTGTCGAAAATCAAGTTGTTGTATGAAAAAATATTTTTTTTTAAGATATCTTGACCAAACTAGGCATTTCTAACTTTTACTTTACTTCTCATATATATGCAAAATCCTATTAAGATCGGATCACTATATCATATAGCTGCCATAGGAACGATCGGTCGAAAATTAAGTTTTTGTATAAAAAACATTTTATTTATCAAGATATCTTGACCAAACTTGGCATTTGGTGGTTTTACTTTACTCCTCATATATATGCAAAATACTTTTAAGATCGATCCACTATATCATATAGCTGCCATAGGAACGAGCGGTCGAAAATTAAGTTTTTGAATGAAAAAACATTTTGTTTTTCAAGATATCTTTACCAAACTGGACATTTATTAGTTTTACTATACTTCTCATAAATATGCAAAATCCTATTAAGATCGGATCACTATATCATATAGCTGCCATAGGAACGATCAGTCGAAAATTAAGTTTTCGAATAAAAAAACCTTTTGTTCATCAAGATATCTTGACCAAAGTCGGCAGTTATTAGTTTTACTAAGCTCCCCATATATATGCAAAATCATATAAAGATCGGACCACTGTATCATATAGCTGCCATAGGAACGATCGGTCGAAAATCAAGTTGTTGTATGAAAAAACATTTTTTTTCAAGATTTCTTGACCAAACTAGGCATTTGTTAGTTTTACTTTACTTCTCATATATATGCAAAATACTATTAAGATCGGATCACTATATCATACAGCTGCCATAGGAACGATCGGTCGAAAATTAAGGTTTTGTATGAGAAACATTTTGTTTAGCAAGATATCTTGACCAAACTCGGCACTTATTAGTTTTACTTTACTTCTCATAAATATGTAAAGTGCTATTAAGATCGGACCACTATATCATATAGCTGCCATAGGAACGATCAGTCGAAAATTATGTTTTTGAATAAAAAAACTTTTTGTTTATCCCTATATATATGCAAAATCTTATTAGGTTCGGATCGCTATATCATATAGCTGCCATAGGAACGATCGGTCGAAAATTAAGTTTTTGATTGAAAAAACATTTTGTTTTTCAAGATATCTTGACCAAACTGGACATGTATTAGTTTTACTATACTTCTCATATATATGCAAAGTCTTATTAAGATCGGACCACTATATCATATAGCTGCCATAGGAACGATCGGTCGAAAATTAAGTTTTTGTGTGACAAAACATTTTGCCATAAGAACGATCGGTCGAAAATTAGGTTGTATGAAAAATATTTTGTTTTTCAAGATATCTTTCAAGACATCTGTCGAAAATCAAGTTGTTGTATGAAAAAACATGTTTTTTTAAGATATCTTGACCAAACTACGCATTTCTAACTTTTACTTTACCAAAGACCAAAGTCGGCAGTTATTAGTTTTACTAAGCTCCCCATATATATGCAAAATCATATAAAGATCGGACCACTGTATCATATAGCTGCCATAGGAACGATCGGTCGAAAATCAAGTTGTTGTATGAAAAAACATTTTTTTCAAGATTTCTTGACCAAACTAGGCATTTGTTAGTTTTACTTTACTTCTCATATATATGCAAAATACTATTAAGATCGGATCACTTTATCATACAGCTGCCATAGGAACGATCGGTCGAAAATCAAGTTGTTGTATGAAAAAACATTTTTTTTCAAGATTTCTTGACCAAACTAGGCATTTGTTAGTTTTACTTTACTTCTCATATATATGCAAAATACTATTAAGATCGGATCACTATATCATACAGCTGCCATAAGAACGTTTAGTCGAAAATTAAGTTTTTGAATAAAAAAACCTTTTGTTTATCAAGATATCTTGACCAAAGTCGGCAGTTATTAGTTTTACTAAGCTCCCTATATATATGCAAAATCTTATTAAGTTCGGATCACTATATCATATAGCTGCCATAGGAACGATCGGTCGAAAATTAAGTTTTGATTGAAAAAACATTTTGTTTTTCAAGATATCTTGACCAAACTGGACATGTATTAGTTTTAGTATACTTCTCATATATATGCAAAGTCTTATTAAGATCGGACCACTATATCATATAGCTGCCATAGGAACGATCGGTCGAAAATTAAGTTTTTGTGTGACAAAACATTTTGCCATAAGAACGATCGGTCGAAAATTATGTTGTATGAAAAATATTTTGTTTTTCAAGATATCTTTCAAGACATCTGTCGAAAATCAAGTTGTTGTATGAAAAAATATTTTTTTTTAAGATATCTTGACCAAACTAGGCATTTCTAACTTTTACTTTACCAAAGACCAAAGTCGGCAGTTATTAGTTTACTAAGCTCCCCATATATATGCAATATCATATAAAGATCGGACCACTGTATCATATAGCTGCCATAGGAACGATCGGTCGAAAATCAAGTTGTTGTATGAAAAAACATTTTTTTTCAAGATTTCTTGACCAAACTAGGCATTTGTTAGTTTTACTTTACTTCTCATATATATGCAAAATACTATTAAGATCGGATCACTATATCATACAGCTGCCATAGGAACGATCGGTCGAAAATCAAGTTGTTGTATTAAAAAACATTTTTTTTCAAGATTTCTTGACCAAACTAGGCATTTGTTAGTTTTACTTTACTTCTCATATATATGCAAAATACTATTAAGATCGGATCACTATATCATACAGCTGCCATAAGAACGTTTAGTCGAAAATTAAGTTTTTGAATAAAAAAACATTTTGTTTATCAAGATATCTTGACCAAAGTCGGCAGTTATTAGTTTTACTAAGCTCCCTATATATATGCAAAATCTTATTAAGTTCGGATCACTATATCATATAGCTGCCATAGGAACGATCGGTCGAAAATTAAGTTTTTGATTGAAAAAACATTTTGTTTTTCAAGATATCTTGACCAAACTGGACATGTATTAGTTTTACTATACTTCTCATATATATGCAAAGTCTTATTAAGATCGGACCACTATATCATATAGCTGCCATAGGAACGATCGGTCGAAAATTAAGTTTTTGTGTGACAAAACATTTTGCCATAAGAACGATCGGTCGAAAATTATGTTGTATGAAAAATATTTTGTTTTTCAAGATATCTTTCAAGACATCTGTCGAAAATCAAGTTGTTGTATGAAAAAATATTTTTTTTAAGATATCTTGACCAAACTAGGCATTTCTAACTTTTACTTTACTTCTCATATATATGCAAAATCCTATTAAGATCGGATCACTATATCATATAGCTGCCATAGGAACGATCAGTCGAAAATTAAGTTTTCGAATAAAAAAACCTTTTGTTCATCAAGATATCTTGACCAAAGTCGGCAGTTATTAGTTTTACTAAGCTCCCCATATATATGCAAAATCATATAAAGATCGGACCACTGTATCATATAGCTGCCATAGGAACGATCGGTCGAAAATCAAGTTGTTGTATGAAAAAACATTTTTTTTCAAGATTTCTTGACCAAACTAGGCATTTGTTAGTTTTACTTTACTTCTCATATATATGCAAAATACTATTAAGATCGGATCACTATATCATACAGCTGCCATAGGAACGATCGGTCGAAAATTAAGGTTTTGTATGAGAAACATTTTGTTTAGCAAGATATCTTGACCAAACTCGGCACTTATTAGTTTTACTTTACTTCTCATAAATATGTAAAGTGCTATTAAGATCGGACCACTATATCATATAGCTGCCATAGGAACGATCAGTCGAAAATTATGTTTTTGAATAAAAAAACTTTTTGTTTATCCCTATATATATGCAAAATCTTATTAGGTTCGGATCGCTATATCATATAGCTGCCATAGGAACGATCGGTCGAAAATTAAGTTTTTGATTGAAAAAACATTTTGTTTTTCAAGATATCTTGACCAAACTGGACATGTATTAGTTTTACTATACTTCTCATATATATGCAAAGTCTTATTAAGATCGGACCACTATATCATATAGCTGCCATAGGAACGATCGGTCGAAAATTAAGTTTTTGTGTGACAAAACATTTTGCCATAAGAACGATCGGTCGAAAATTAGGTTGTATGAAAAATATTTTGTTTTTCAAGATATCTTTCAAGACATCTGTCGAAAATCAAGTTGTTGTATGAAAAAACATGTTTTTTTAAGATATCTTGACCAAACTACGCATTTCTAACTTTTACTTTACCAAAGACCAAAGTCGGCAGTTATTAGTTTTACTAAGCCCCATATATATGCAAAATCATATAAAGATCGGACCACTGTATCATATAGCTGCCATAGGAACGATCGGTCGAAAATCAAGTTGTTGTATGAAAAAACATTTTTTTTCAAGATTTCTTGACCAAACTAGGCATTTGTTAGTTTTACTTTACTTTTCATATATATGCAAAATACTATTAAGATCGGATCACTATATCATACAGCTGCCATAGGAACGATCGGTCGAAAATCAAGTTGTTGTATGAAAAAACATTTTTTTCAAGATTTCTTGACCAAACTAGGCATTTGTTAGTTTTACTTTACTTCTCATATATATGCAAAATACTATTAAGATCGGATCACTATATCATACAGCTGCCATAAGAACGTTTAGTCGAAAATTAAGTTTTTGAATAAAAAAACCTTTTGTTTATCAAGATATCTTGACCAAAGTCGGCAGTTATTAGTTTTACTAAGCTCCCTATATATATGCAAAATCTTATTAAGTTCGGATCACTATATCATATAGCTGCCATAGGAACGATCGGTCGAAAATTAAGTTTTTGATTGAAAAAACATTTTGTTTTTCAAGATATCTTGTCCAAACTGGACATGTATTAGTTTTAGTATACTTCTCATATATATGCAAAGTCTTATTAAGATCGGACCACTATATCATATAGCTGCCATAGGAACGATCGGTCGAAAATTAAGTTTTTGTGTGACAAAACATTTTGCCATAAGAACGATCGGTCGAAAATTATGTTGTATGAAAAATATTTTGTTTTTCAAGATATCTTTCAAGACATCTGTCGAAAATCAAGTTGTTGTATGAAAAAATATTTTTTTTAAGATATCTTGACCAAACTAGGCATTTCTAACTTTTACTTTACCAAAGACCAAAGTCGGCAGTTATTAGTTTTACTAAGCTCCCCATATATATGCAATATCATATAAAGATCGGACCACTGTATCATATAGCTGCCATAGGAACGATCGGTCGAAAATCAAGTTGTTGTATGAAAAAACATTTTTTTCAAGATTTCTTGACCAAACTAGGCATTTGTTAGTTTTACTTTACTTCTCATATATATGCAAAATACTATTAAGATCGGATCACTATATCATACAGCTGCCATAGGAACGATCGGTCGAAAATCAAGTTGTTGTATTAAAAAACATTTTTTTTCAAGATTTCTTGACCAAACTAGGCATTTGTTAGTTTTACTTTACTTCTCATATATGCAAAATACTATTAAGATCGGATCACTATATCATACAGCTGCCATAAGAACGTTTAGTCGAAAATTAAGTTTTTGAATAAAAAAACATTTTGTTTATCAAGATATCTTGACCAAAGTCGGCAGTTATTAGTTTTACTAAGCTCCCTATATATATGCAAAATCTTATTAAGTTCGGATCACTATATCATATAGCTGCCATAGGAACGATCGGTCGAAAATTAAGTTTTTGATTGAAAAAACATTTTGTTTTTCAAGATATCTTGACCAAACTGGACATGTATTAGTTTTACTATACTTCTCATATATATGCAAAGTCTTATTAAGATCGGACCACTATATCATATAGCTGCCATAGGAACGATCGGTCGAAAATTAAGTTTTTGTGTGACAAAACATTTTGCCATAAGAACGATCGGTCGAAAATTATGTTGTATGAAAAATATTTTGTTTTTCAAGATATCTTTCAAGACATCTGTCGAAAATCAAGTTGTTGTATGAAAAAATATTTTTTTTAAGATATCTTGACCAAACTAGGCATTTCTAACTCTTACTTTACTTCTCATATATATGCAAAATCCTATTAAGATCGGATCACTATATCATATAGCTGCCATAGGAACGATCGGTCGAAAATTAAGTTTTTGTATAAAAAACATTTTATTTATCAAGATATCTTGACCAAACTTGGCATTTGGTGGTTTTACTTTACTCCTCATATATATGCAAAATACTTTTAAGATCGATCCACTATATCATATAGCTGCCATAGGAACGAGCGGTCGAAAATTAAGTTTTTGAATGAAAAAAACATTTTGTTTTTCAAGATATCTTTACCAAACTGGACATTTATTAGTTTTACTATACTTCTCATAAATATGCAAAATCCTATTAAGATCGGATCACTATATCATATAGCTGCCATAGGAACGATCAGTCGAAAATTAAGTTTTCGAATAAAAAAACCTTTTGTTCATCAAGATATCTTGACCAAAGTCGGCAGTTATTAGTTTTACTAAGCTCCCCATATATATGCAAAATCATATAAAGATCGGACCACTGTATCATATAGCTGCCATAGGAACGATCGGTCGAAAATCAAGTTGTTGTATGAAAAAACATTTTTTTTCAAGATTTCTTGACCAAACTAGGCATTTGTTAGTTTTACTTTACTTCTCATATATATGCAAAATACTATTAAGATCGGATCACTATATCATACAGCTGCCATAGGAACGATCGGTCGAAAATTAAGGTTTTGTATGAGAAACATTTTGTTTAGCAAGATATCTTGACCAAACTCGGCACTTATTAGTTTTACTTTACTTCTCATAAATATGTAAAGTGCTATTAAGATCGGACCACTATATCATATAGCTGCCATAGGAACGATCAGTCGAAAATTATGTTTTTGAATAAAAAAACTTTTGTTTATCCCTATATATATGCAAAATCTTATTAGGTTCGGATCGCTATATCATATAGCTGCCATAGGAACGGTCGGTCGAAAATTAAGTTTTTGATTGAAAAAACATTTTGTTTTTCAAGATATCTTGACCAAACTGGACATGTATTAGTTTTACTATACTTCTCATATATATGCAAAGTCTTATTAAGATCGGACCACTATATCATATAGCTGCCATAGGAACGATCGGTCGAAAATTAAGTTTTTGTGTGACAAAACATTTTGCCATAAGAACGATCGGTCGAAAATTATGTTGTATGAAAAATATTTTGTTTTTCAAGATATCTTTCAAGACATCTGTCGAAAATCAAGTTGTTGTATGAAAAAACATTTTTTTTTAAGATATCTTGACCAAACTAGGCATTTCTAACTTTTACTTTACTTCTCATATATATGCAAAATCCTATTAAGATCGGATCACTATATCATATAGCTGCCATAGGAACGATCGGTCGAAAATTAAGTTTTTGTATGAGAAACATTTTGTTTAGCAAGATATCTTGACCAAACTCGGTATTTATTAGTTTTACTTTACTTCTCATAAATATGCAAAATCCTATTAAGATCGTATCACTATATCATATAGCTGCCATAGGAACGATAGGTGGAAAATTAAGTTTTTGAATGAAAAAACATTTTGTTTATCAAGATATCTTGACCAAAGTCGGCAGTTATTAGTTTTACTAAGCTCCCCATATATATGCAAAATCATATAAAGATCGGACCACTGTATCATATAGCTGCCATAGGAACGATCGGTCGAAAATCAAGTTGTTGTATGAAAAAACATTTTTTTTCAAGATTTCTTGACCAAACTAGGCATTTGTTAGTTTTACTTTACTTCTCATATATATGCAAAATACTATTAAGATCGGATCACTATATCATACAGCTGCCATAGGAACGATCGGTCGAAAATCAAGTTGTTGTATGAAAAAACATTTTTTTTCAAGATTTCTTGACCAAACTAGGCATTTGTTAGTTTTACTTTACTTCTCATATATATGCAAAATACTATTAAGATCGGATCACTATATCATACAGCTGCCATAAGAACGTTTAGTCGAAAATTAAGTTTTTGAATAAAAAAACCTTTTGTTTATCAAGATATCTTGACCAAAGTCGGCAGTTATTAGTTTTACTAAGCTCCCTATATATATGCAAAATCTTATTAAGTTCGGATCACTATATCATATAGCTGCCATAGGAACGATCGGTCGAAAATTAAGTTTTTGATTGAAAAAACATTTTGTTTTTCAAGATATCTTGACCAAACTGGACATGTATTAGTTTTACTATACTTCTCATATATATGCAAAGTCTTATTAAGATCGGACCACTATATCATATAGCTGCCATAGGAACGATCGGTCGAAAATTAAATTTTTGTGTGACAAAACATTTTGCCATAAGAACGATCGGTCGAAAATTATATTGTATGAAAAATATTTTGTTTTTCAAGATATCTTTCAAGACATCTGTCGAAAATCAAGTTGTTGTATGAAAAAATATTTTTTTTTAAGATATCTTGACCAAACTAGGCATTTCTAACTTTTACTTTACTTCTCATATATATGCAAAATCCTATTAAGATCGGATCACTATATCATATAGCTGCCATAGGAACGATCGGTCGAAAATTAAGTTTTTGTATAAAAAACATTTATTTATCAAGATATGTTGACCAAACTTGGCATTTGGTGGTTTTACTTACTCCTCATATATATGCAAAATACTTTTAAGATCGATCCACTATATCATATAGCTGCCATAGGAACGAGCGGTCGAAAATTAAGTTTTTGAATGAAAAAACATTTTGTTTTTCAAGATATCTTTACCAAACTGGACATTTATTAGTATTACTATACTTCTCATATATATGCAAAATCCTATTAAGATCGGATCACTATATCATATAGCTGCCATAGGAACGATCAGTCGAAAATTAAGTTTTTGAATAAAAAAACCTTTTGTTCATCAAGATATCTTGACTAAAGTCGGCAGTTATTAGTTTTACTAAGCTCCCCATATATATGCAAAATCATATAAAGATCGGACCACTGTATCATATAGCTGCCATAGGAACGATCGGTCGAAAATCAAGTTGTTGTATGAAAAAACATTTTTTTTCAAGATTTCTTGACCAAACTAGGCATTTGTTAGTTTTACTTTACTTCTCATATATATGCAAAATACTATTAAGATCGGATCACTATATCATACAGCTGCCATAGGAACGATCGGTCGAAAATTAAGTTGTTGTATGAATGAACATTTTGTTTTTCAAGATATATTGACCAAACTCGACATTTAATAGTTTTACTATACTCTTCGTATATATGCAAAATACTTTTAAGATCGATCCACTATATCATATAGCTGCCATAGGAACGATCGGTCGAAAATTAAGTTTTTGTATGAGAAACATTTTGTTTAGCAAGATATCTTGACCAAACTCGGGACTTATTAGTTTTACTTTACTTCTCATAAATATGTAAAATCCTATTAAGATCGGACCACTATATCATATAGCTGCCATAGGAACGATCAGTCGAAAATTATGTTTTTGAATAAAAAAACTTTTGTTTATCCCTATATATATGCAAAATCTTATTAAGTTCGGATCACTATATCATATAGCTGCCATAGGAACGATCGGTCGAAAATTAAGTTTTTATTTGAAAAAACATTTTGTTTTTCAAGATATCTTGACCAAACTGGACATGTATTAGTTTTACTATACCTCTCATATATATGCAAAGTCTTATTAAGATCGGACCACTATATCATATAGCTGCCATAGGAACGATCGGTCGAAAATTAAGTTTTTGTGTGACAAAACATTTTGCCATAAGAACGATCGGTCGAAAATTATGTTGTATGAAAAATATTTTGTTTTTCAAGATATCTTTCAAGACATCTGTCGAAAATCAAGTTGTTGTATAAAAAAACATTTTTTTTAAGATATCTTGACCAAACTAGGCATTTCTAACTTTTACTTTACTTCTCATATATATGCAAAATCCTATTAAGATCGGATCACTATATCATATAGCTTCCATAGGAACGATCGGTCGAAAATTAAGTTTTTGTATGAGAAACATTTGTTTAGCAAGATATCTTGACCGGCATTTATTAGTTTTACTTTACTTCTCATAAATATGCAAAATCCTATTAAGATCGTATCACTATATCATATAGCTGCCATAGGAACGATCGGTGGAAAATTAAGTTTTTGAATGAAAAAACATTTTGTTTATCAAGATATCTTGACCAAAGTCGGCAGTTATTAGTTACTAAGCTCCCCATATATATGCAAAATCATATTAAGATCGTACCACTATATCATATAGCTGCCATAGGAACGATCGGTCGAAAATTAAGTTTTTGAATGAAAAAACATTTGTTTTTCAAGATATCTTTACCAAACTCGGCATTTATTAGTTTTACTATACTCCTCAAACATATGCACAATACTTTTAAGATTGAACTACTACATCATATAGCTGCCATAGGAACGAGCGGTCGAAAATTAAGTTTTTGAATGAAAAAACATTTTGTTTTTCAAGATATCTTTACCAAACTTAGCATTTGGTAGTTTTACTTTACTCCTCATATATATGCAAAATACTTTTAAGATCGATCCACCATATCATATAGCTGCCATAGGAACGAGCGGTCGAAAATTAAGTTTTTGAATGAAAAAACATTTTGTTTTTCAAGATATCTTTACCAAACTAGACATTTATTAGTTTTATTTTACATCTCATATATATGCAAAGTCTTATTAAGATCGGACCACTATATCATATAGCTGCCATAGGAACGAGCGGTCGAAAATTAAGTTTTTGAATGAAAAAACATTTTGTTTTTCAAGATATCTTGACCAAAGTCGGCAGTTATTAGTTTTACTAAGCTCCCCATATATATGCAAAATCATATTAAGATCGTACCACTATATCATATAGCTGCCATAGGAACGATCGGTCGAAAATTAAGTTTTTGAATGAAAAAACATTTTGTTTTTCAAGATATCTTTACCAAACTCGGCATTTATTAGTTTTACTATACTCCTCAAACATATGCACAATACTTTTAAGATCGATCCACCATATCATATAGCTGCCATAGGAACGAGCGGTCGAAAATTAAGTTTTTGAATGAAAAAACATTTTGTTTTTCAAGATATCTTTACCAAACTAGACATTTATTAGTTTTATTTTACATCTCATATATATGCAAAGTCTTATTAAGATCGGACCACTATATCATATAGCTGCCATAGGAACGAGCGGTCGAAAATTAAGTTTTTGAATGAAAAAAACATTTTGTTTTTCAAGATATCTTGACCAAACTAGGCATTTGTTAGTTTTACTTTACTTCTCATATATATGCAAAATACTATTAAGATCGGATCACTATATCATATAGCTTCCATAGGAACGATCGGTCGAAAATTAAGTTTTTGTATGAGAAACATTTTGTTTAGCAAGATATCTTGACCGGCATTTATTAGTTTTACTTTACTTCTCATAAATATGCAAAATCCTATTAAGATCGTATCACTATATCATATAGCTGCCATAGGAACGATCGGTGGAAAATTAAGTTTTTGAATGAAAAAAACATTTTGTTTTTCAAGATATCTTTACCAAACTCGGCATTTATTAGTTTTACTATACTCCTCAAACATATGCACAATACTTTAAGATTGAACTACTACATCATATAGCTGCCATAGGAACGATCAGTCGACAATTAAGTTTTTGTATAAAAAACATTTTATTTATCAAGATATCTTGACCAAACTTGGCATTTGGTAGTTTTACTTTACTCCTCATATATATGCAAAATACTTTTAAGATCGATCCACTATATCATATAGCTGCCATAGGAACGAGCGGTCGAAAATTAAGTTTTTGAATGAAAAAACATTTTGTTTTTCAAGATATCTTTACCAAACTTAGCATTGGTAGTTTTACTTTACTCCTCATATATATGCAAAATACTTTTAAGATCGATCCACCATATCATATAGCTGCCATAGGAACGAGCGGTCGAAAATTAAGTTTTGAATGAAAAAACATTTTGTTTTTCAAGATATCTTGACCAAACTAGGCATTTGTTAGTTTTACTTTACTTCTCATATATATGCAAAATACTATTAAGATCGGATCACTATATCATACAGCTGCCATAGGAACGATCGGTCGAAAATTAAGTTGTTGTATGAATGAACATTTTGTTTTTCAAGATATATTGACCAAACTCGACATTTAATAGTTTTACTATACTCTTCGTATATATGCAAATACTTTTAAGATCGATCCACTATATCATATAGCTGCCATAGGAACGATCGGTCGAAAATTAAGTTTTTGTATGAGAAACATTTTGTTTAGCAAGATATCTTGACCAAACTCGGGACTTATTAGTTTTACTTTACTTCTCATAAATATGTAAAATCCTATTAAGATCGGACCACTATATCATATAGCTGCCATAGGAACGATCAGTCGAAAATTATGTTTTTGAATAAAAAAACTTTTGTTTATCCCTATATATATGCAAAATCTTATTAAGTTCGGATCACTATATCATATAGCTGCCATAGGAACGATCGGTCGAAAATTAAGTTTTTATTTGAAAAAACATTTTGTTTTTCAAGATATCTTGACCAAACTGGACATGTATTAGTTTTACTATACCTCTCATATATATGCAAAGTCTTATTAAGATCGGACCACTATATCATATAGCTGCCATAGGAACGATCGGTCGAAAATTAAGTTTTGTGTGACAAAACATTTTGCCATAAGAACGATCGGTCGAAAATTATGTTGTATGAAAAATATTTTGTTTTTCAAGATATCTTTCAAGACATCTGTCGAAAATCAAGTTGTTGTATAAAAAAACATTTTTTTTTAAGATATCTTGACCAAACTAGGCATTTCTAACTTTTACTTTACTTCTCATATATATGCAAAATCCTATTAAGATCGGATCACTATATCATATAGCTTCCATAGGAACGATCGGTCGAAAATTAAGTTTTTGTATGAGAAACATTTTGTTTAGCAAGATATCTTGACCGGCATTTATTAGTTTACTTTACTTCTCATAAATATGCAAAATCCTATTAAGATCGTATCACTATATCATATAGCTGCCATAGGAACGATCGGTGGAAAATTAAGTTTTTGAATGAAAAAAACATTTTGTTTATCAAGATATCTTGACCAAAGTCGGCAGTTATTAGTTTTACTAAGCTCCCCATATATATGCAAAATCATATTAAGATCGTACCACTATATCATATAGCTGCCATAGGAACGATCGGTCGAAAATTAAGTTTTTGAATGAAAAAACATTTTGTTTTTCAAGATATCTTTACCAAACTCGGCATTTATTAGTTTTACTATACTCCTCAAACATATGCACAATACTTTAAGATTGAACTACTACATCATATAGCTGCCATAGGAACGAGCGGTCGAAAATTAAGTTTTGAATGAAAAAACATTTTGTTTTTCAAGATATCTTTACCAAACTTAGCATTTGGTAGTTTTACTTTACTCCTCATATATATGCAAAATACTTTTAAGATCGATCCACCATATCATATAGCTGCCATAGGAACGAGCGGTCGAAAATTAAGTTTTTGAATGAAAAAAACATTTTGTTTTTCAAGATATCTTTACCAAACTAGACATTTATTAGTTTTATTTTACATCTCATATATATGCAAAGTCTTATTAAGATCGGACCACTATATCATATAGCTGCCATAGGAACGATCAGTCGACAATTAAGTTTTTGTATAAAAAACATTTTATTTATCAAGATATCTTGACCAAACTTGGCATTTGGTAGTTTTACTTTACTCCTCATATATATGCAAAATACTTTTAAGATCGATCCACTATATCATATAGCTGCCATAGGAACGAGCGGTCGAAAATAAAGTTTTGAATGAAAAAACATTTTGTTTTTCAAGATATCTTTACCAAACTGGACATTTATTAGTTTTACTATACTTCTCATATATATGCAAAATCCTATTAAGATCGGATCACTATATCATATAGCTGCCATAGGAACGATCAGTCGAAAATTAAGTTTTTGAATAAAAAAACCTTTTGTTCATCAAGATATCTTCACCAAAGTCGGCAGTTATTAGTTTTACTAAGCTCCCCATATATATGCAAAATCATATAAAGATCGGACCACTGTATCATATAGCTGCCATAGGAACGATCGGTCGAAAATCAAGTTGTTGTATGAAAAAACATTTTTTTTCAAGATTTCTTGACCAAACTAGGCATTTGTTAGTTTTACTTTACTTTCATATATATGCAAAATACTATTAAGATCGGATCACTATATCATACAGCTGCCATAGGAACGATCGGTCGAAAATTAAGTTGTTGTATGAATGAACATTTTGTTTTTCAAGATATATTGACCAAACTGGACATTTAATAGTTTTACTATACTCCTCATATATATGCAAAATACTTTTAAGATCGATCCACTATATCATATAGCTGCCATAGGAACGATCGGTCGAAATTAAGTTTTGTATGAGAAACATTTTGTTTAGCAAGATATCTTGACCAAACTCGGCACTTATTAGTTTTACTTTACTTCTCATAAATATGTAAATCCTATTAAGATCGGACCACTATATCATATAGCTGCCATAGGAACGATCGGTGGAAAATTAAGTTTTGAATGAAAAAACATTTTGTTTATCAAGATATCTTGACCAAAGTCGGCAGTTATTAGTTTTACTAAGCTCCCTATATATATGCAAAATCTTATTAAGTTCGGATCACTATATCATATAGCTGCCATAGGAACGATCGGTCGAAAATTAAGTTTTTGAATGAAAAAACATTTTGTTTTTCAAGATATCTTGACCAAACTGGACATGTATTAGTTTTACTATACTTCTCATATATATGCAAAGTCTTATTAAGATCGGACCACTATATCATATAGCTGCCATAGGAACGATCGGTCGAAAATTAAGTTTTTGTGTGACAAAACATTTTGCCATAAGAACGATCGGTCGAAAATTATGTTGTATGAAAAATATTTTGTTTTTCAAGATATCTTTCAAGACATCTGTCGAAAATCAAGTTGTTGTATGAAAAAACATTTTTTTTTAAGATATCATGACCAAACTAGGCATTTCTAAGTTTTACTTTACTTCTCATATATATGCAAAATCCTATTAAGATCGGATCACTATATCATATAGCTGCCATAGGAACGATCGGTGGAAAATTAAGTTTTTGAATGAAAAAACATTTTGTTTATCAAGATATCTTGACCAAAGTCGGCAGTTATTAGTTTTACTAAGCTCCCCATATATATGCAAAATCATATTAAGATCGGACCACTATAGCTGCCATAGGAACGATCGGTCGAAAATTAAGTTTTTGAATGAAAAAACATTTTGTTTTTCAAGATATCTTTACCAAACTGGACATTTATTAGTTTTACTATACTTCTCATATAAATGCAAAGTCTTATTAAGATCGGACCACAATATCATATAGCTGCCATAGGAATGATCGGTCGAAAATTAAGTTTTTGTGTGACAAAACATTTTGCCATAAAAACGATCGGTCGAAAATTATGTTGTATGAAAAAATATTTTGTTTTTCAAGATATCTTTACCAAACTCGGCATTTATTAGTTTTACTATACTCCTCAAACATATGCAAAATATTTTTAAGATCGAACTACTATATCATATAGCTGCCATAGGAATGACGGTCGAAAATTAAATTTTTGTATGAGAAACATTTTGATAATAAGATATCTTGACCAAACTCGGCATTTATTAGTTTTACTTGACTTCTAAAAATATGCAAAATCTTATTAAGATCGGATCACTATATCATATAGCTGCCATAGGAACGATCGGTCGAAAATTAAGTTTTTGAATGAAAAAACATTTTGTTTTTCAAGATATCTTGACCAAACTGGACATTTATTAGTTTTACTCTACTTCTCATATATATGCAAAGTCTTATTAAGATCGGACCACTATATCATATAGCTGCCATAGGAACGATCGGTCGAAAATTAAGTTTTTGTGTGACAAAACATTTTGCTATAAGAACGATCGGTCGAAAATTATGTTGTATGAAAAAATATTTTGTTTTTCAAGATATCTTTCAAGACATCTGTCGAAAATCAAGTTGTTGTATGAAAAAACTTTTTTTTCAAGATATCTTGACCAAACTAGACATTTGTTAGTTTTACTTTACTTCTCATATATATGCAAAATCCTACTAAGATCGGATCACTATATCATATAGCTGCCATAGAAACGATCGGTCGAATATTAAGTTTTTGTATGAAAAACATTTTGTTTAGCAAGATATCTTGACCAAACTCGGCATTTCTTAGTTTTACTTTACTTCTCATATATATGCAGAATCCCATTAAGATCGGATCACTATATCATATAGCTGCCATAGGAACGATCGGTCGAATATTAAGTTTTTGTATGAAAAACATTTTGTTTAGCAAGATATCTTGACCAAATTCGGCGCTTGTTAGTTTTACTTTACTTCTCATAAATATGCAAAATCCTATTAAGATCGGATCACTAAATCATATAGCTGCCATAGGAACGATCGGTCGAAAATTAAGTTTTGTATGAGAAACATTTTGTTTAGCAAGATATCTTGACCAAACTCGGCATTTATTAGTTTTACTTTACTTCTCATATATATGCAAAATCCTATTAAGATCGGATCACTATATCATATAGCTGCCATAGGAACGATCGGTCGAATATTAAGTTTTTGTATGAGAAACATTTTGTTTAGCAAGATATCTTGACCAAACTCGGCATTTATTAGTTTTACTTGACTTCTCAAAAATATGCAAAATCCTATTAAGATCGGATCTCTATATCATAAAGCTGCCATAGGAACGATCGGTCGAAAATTAAGTTTTCGAATGAAAAAACATTTTGTTTTTCAAGATATATTGACCAAACTGGACATTTATTAGTTTTACTCTACTTTTCATATATATGCAAAGTCTTATTAAGATCGGACCACTATTTCATATAGCTGCCATAGGAACGATCGGTCGAAAATTAAGTTTTTGTGTGACAAAACATTTTGCCATAAGAGCGATCGGTCGAAAATAATGTTGTATGAAAAAATATTTTGTTTTTCAAGATATCTTTACCAAACTCGGCATTTATTAGTTTTACTATACTCCTCAAACATATGCAAAATACTTTTAAGATCGAACTACTATATCATATAGCTGCCATAGGAACGAGCGGTCGAAAATTAAGTTTTTGTATGAGAAACATTTTGTTTAGCAAGATATATTGACCAAACTCTGCATTTATTAGTTTTACTATACTTCTCATATACCACTATATCATATAGCTGCTATAGGAACGATCGGTCGTAAATTAAGTTGTATGAAAAACATTTTGTTTTTCAAGATATCTTGACCAAACTCGGCATTTATTAGTTTTACTATACTCCTCATATATGCAAAATACTTTTAAGATCGAACCACTATATCATATAGCTGCCACAGGATCGAGCGGTCGAACATTATGTTTTTGTGTGAAAAAACATTTTCTTATTCAAGATATCTTGACCAAACTCGGCATTTATTAGTTTTACCATACTCCTGATATATATGGAAAGTCCTATTAAGATCGCACCACTATATCATATAGATGCCATAAGAACATCGGTCAAAAATTAAGTTTGTGTGTGAAAAACGCTTTGTTTTTCAAGATATCTTGACCAAACTCGGCATTTATAAGCTTAACTGCAATCCTCATATATAGGAAAATCCTATTATGATCGGATCACTATATCATATAGCTGCCATAGGAACGACCGGTCAAAAAATAAGTTGTTGTATGAAAAACATTTTGTTTTTCAAGATATCTTGACCAAACTCGGCATTTATTAGTTCTACTTTACTCCTCATATATATGCAAAATACTTTTAAGATCGAACCACTATATCATATAGCTGCCACAGGATCGAGCGGTCGAAAATTAAGTTTGTGTGTGAAAAAAACATTCTGTTTTTCAAGATATTTTGACCAAACTCGGCATTTATTAGTTTTACTATACTCCTCAAACATATGAAAAATACTTTTAAGATCGAACTACTATATCATATAGCTGCCATAGGAACGAGCGGTCGAAAATTAAGTTTTTGAATGAAAAAACATTTTGTTTTTCAAGATATCTTTACCAAACTGGACATTTATTAGTTTTATTATACTTCTCATATATATGCAAAGTCTTTTTAAGATCGGACCACTATATCATATAGCTGCCATAGGAACGATCGGTCGACAATTAAGTTTTTGTATAAAAAACAGAGATCTTGACCAAACTCGGCATTTGCTAGTTTTACTTTACTCCTCATATATATGCAAAATACTTTTAAGATCGATCCACTATATCATATAGCTGCCATAGGAACAAGCGGTCGAAAATTAAGTTTTTGAATGCAAAAACATTTTGTTTTTCAAGATATCTTTACCAAACTGGACATTTATTAGTTTTACTATACTTTTCATAAATATGCAAAATCCTATTAAGATCGGATCACTATATCATATAGCTGCCATAGGAACGATCAGTCGAAAATTAAGTTTTCGAATAAAAAAACCTTTTGTTCATCAAGATATCTTGACCAAAGTCGGCAGTTATTGGTTTTACTAAGCTCCCCATATATATGCAAAATCATATAAAGATCGGATCACTATATCATATAGCTGCCATAGGAACGATCGGTCGCAAATTAAGTTTTTGAATGAAAAAACATTTTGTTTAGCAAGATATCTTGACGAAACTCGGCATTTATTAGTTTTACTTTACTTCTCATAAATATGCAAAATCCTATTAAGATCGGATCACTATATCAGACAGCTGCCATAGGAACGATCGGTGGAAAATTAAGTTTTTGAATGAAAAAACATTTTATTTATCAAGATATCTTGACCAAACTCGGCATTTGCTAGTTTTACTTTACTCCTCATATATATGCAAAATACTTTTAAGATCGATCCACTATATCATATAGCTGCCATAGGAACGAGCGGTCGAAAATTAAGTTTTTGAATGAAAAAACATTTTGTTTTTCAAGATATCTTTACCAAACTGAACATTTATTAGTTTTACTATACTCCTCATATATATGCAAAATACTTTTAAGATCGATCCACTATATCATATATCTGTCATAGGAACGAGCGGTCGAAAATTAAGTTTTTGATAGAAAAAACATTTTGTTTTTCAAGATATCTTTACCAAACTCGGCATTTATTAGTTTTACTTTACTTCTCATAAATATGCAAAATCCTATTAAGATCGGATCACTATATCATATAGCTGCCAAAGGAACGAGCGGTCGAAAATTAAGTTTTTGAATGAAAAAACATTTTGTTTTTCAAGATATCTTTACCAAACTGAACATTTATTAGTTTTACTATACTCCTCATATATATGCAAAATACTTTTAAGATCGATCCACTATATCATATATCTGCCATAGGAACGAGCGGTCGAAAATTAAGTTTTTGAATGAAAAAACATTTTGTTTTTCAAGATATCTTTACCAAACTCGGCATTTATTAGTTTTACTTTACTTCTCATAAATATGCAAAATCCTATTAAGATCGGACCACTATATCATATAGCTGCCATAGGAACGATCGGTCGAAAATTAAGTTTTTGTGTGACAAAACATTTTGCCATAAGAACGATCGGTCGAAAATTATGATGTATGAAAAAATATTTTGTTTTTCAAGATATCTTTACCAAACTCGGCATTTATTAGTTTTACTATACTCCTCAAACATATGCAAAATACTTTTAAGATCGAACTACTATATCATATAGCTGCCATAGGAACAAGCGGTCAAAAATTAAGTTTTTGTATGAGAAACATTTTGTTTAGCAAGATATCTTGACCAAACTCGGCATTTATAAGTTTTACTTGACTTCTCAAAAATATGCAAAATTCTATTAAGATCGGATCACTATAGCATATAGCTGCCATAGGAACGATCGGTCGAAAATTAAGTTTTGAATGAAAAAACATTTTGTTTTTCAAGTTATCTTGACCAAACTGGTTTTTGAATGAAAAAACATTTTGTTTTTCAAGATAGCTTGACCAAAGTCGGCATTTATTAGTTTTACTAAGCTTCCCATATATATGCAAAATCATATTAAGATCGGACCACTATATCATATAGCTGCCATAGGAACGATCGGTCGAAAATTAAGTTGTTATATGAATGAACATTTTGTTTTTCAAGATATATTGACCAAACTCGACATTTAATAGTTTTACTATACTCCTCGTATATATGCAAAATACTTTTAAGATCGATCCACTATATCATATAGCTGCCATAGGAACGATCGGTCGAAAATTAAGTTTTTGTATGAGAAACATTTTGTTTAGCAAGATGTCTTGACCAAACTCGGCACTTATTAGTTTTACTATACTTCTCATATATATGCAAAGTCTTATTAAGATCGGACCACTATATCATATAGCTGCCATAGGAACGATCGGTCGACAATTAAGTATTTGTGTGACAAAACATTTTGCCATAAGAACGATCGGTCGAAAATTATGTTGTATGAAAAAATATTTTGTTTTTCAAGATATCTTTACCAAACTCGGCATTTATTAGTTTTACTATACTCCTCAAACATATGCAAAATACTTTTAAGATTGAACTACTACATCATATAGCTGCCATAGGAACGAGCGGTGGAAAACTAAGTTTTTGAATGAAAAAACATTTTGTTTTTCAAGATATCTTTACCAAACTTGGCATTTGGTAGTTTACTTTACTCCTCATATATATGCAAAATACTTTAAGATCGATCCACTATATCATATAGCTGCCATAGGAACGAGCGGTCGAAAATTAAGTTTTGAATGAAAAAACATTTTGTTTTTCAAGATATCTTACCAAACTGGACATTTATTAGTTATATTTTACATCTCATATATATGCAAAGTCTTATAAGATCGGACCACTATATCATATAGCTGCCATAGGAACGATCAGTCGACAATTAAGTTTTGTATAAAAAACATTTTATTTATCAAGATATCTTGACCAAACTTGGCATTTGGTAGTTTTACTTTACTCCTCATATATATGCAAAATACTTTTAAGATCGATCCACTATAGCATATAGCTGCCATAGGAACGAGCGGTCGAAAATTAAGTTTTTGAATGAAAAAACATTTTGTTTTTCAAGATATCTTTACCAAACTGGACATTTATTAGTTTTACTATACTTCTCATAAATATGCAAAATCCTATTAAGATCGGATCACTATATCATATAGCTGCCATAGGAACGATCAGTCGAAAATTAAGTTTTTGAATAAAAAAACCTTTTGTTCATCAAGATATCTTCACCAAAGTCGGCAGTTATTAGTTTTACTAAGCTCCCCATATATATGCAAAATCATATAAAGATCGGACCACTGTATCATATAGCTGCCATAGGAACGATCGGTCGAAAATCAAGTTGTTGTATGAAAAAACATTTTTTTTCAAGATTTCTTGACCAAACTAGGCATTGTTGGTTTTACTTTACTTCTCATATATATGCAAAATCCTATTAAGATCGGATCACTATATCATATAGCTGCCATAGGAACGATCGGTCGAATATTAAGTTTTTGTATGAGAAACATTTTGTTTAGCAAGATATCTTGACCAAACTCGGCACTTATTAGTTTTACTTTACTTCTCATAAATATGTAAAATCCTATTAAGATCGGACCACTATATCATATAGCTGCCATAGGAACGATCAGTCGAAAATTATGTTTTTGAATAAAAAAACCTTTTGTTTATCAAGATATCTTGACCAAAGTCGGCAGTTATTAGTTTTACTAAGCTCCCTATATATATGCAAAATCTTATTAAGTTCGGATCACTATATCATATAGCTGCCATAGGAACGATCGGTCGAAAATTAAGTTTTTGAATGAAAAAACATTTTGTTTTTCAAGATATCTTGACCAAACTGGACATGTATTAGTTTTACTATACTTCTCATATATATGCAAAGTCTTATTAAGATCGGACCACTGCATCATATAGCTGCCATAGGAACGATCGGTCGAAAATTAAGTTTTTGTGTGACAAAACATTTGCCATAAGAACGATCGGTCGAAAATTATGTTGTATGAAAAATATTTTGTTTTTCAAGATATCTTTCAAGACATCTGTCGAAAATCAAGTTGTTGTATGAATAAACATTTTTTTTAAGATATCTTGACCAAACTAGGCATTTCTAAGTTTTACTTTACTTCTCATATATATGCAAAATCCTATTAAGATCGGATCACTATATCATATAGCTGCCATAGGAACGATCGGTGGAAAATTAAGTTTTTGAATGAAAAAACATTTTGTTTATCAAGATATCTTGACCAAAGTCGGCAGTTATTAGTTTTACTAAGCTCCCCATATATATGCAAAATCATATTAAGATCGGACCACTATATCATATAGCTGCCATAGGAACGATCGGTCGAAAATTAAGTTTTGAATGAAAAAACATTTTGTTTTTCAAGATATCTTTACCAAACTGGACATTTATTAGTTTTACCATACTTCTCATATAAATGCAAAGTCTTATTAAGATCGGACCACTATATCATATAGCTGCCATAGGAACGATCGGTCGAAAATTAAGTTTTTGTGTGACAAAACATTTTGCCATAGAACGATCGGTCGAAAATTATGTTGTATGAAAAAATATTTTGTTTTTCAAGATATCTTTCAAGACATCTGTCGAAAATCAAGTTGTTGTATGAAAAAACTTTTTTTTCAAGATATCTTGACCAAACTAGACATTTGTTAGTTTTACTTTACTTCTCATATATATGCAAAATCCTATTAAGATCGGATCACTATATCATATAGCTGCCATAGGAACGATCGGTCGAATATTAAGTTTTTGTATGAAAAACATTTTGTTTAGCAAGATATCTTGACCAAACTCGGCATTTCTTAGTTTTACTTTACTTCTCATATATATGCAGAATCCCATTAAGATCGGCTCACTATATCATATAGCTGCCATAGGAACGATCGGTCGAATATTAAGTTTTTGTATGAAAAACATTTTGTTTAGCAAGATATCTTGACCAAATTCGGCGCTTGTTAGTTTTACTTTACTTCTCATAAATATGCAAAATCCTATTAAGATCGGATCACTAAATCATATAGCTGCCATAGGAACGATCGGTCGAAAATTAAGTTTTTGTATGAGAAACATTTTGTTTAGCAAGATATCTTGACCAAACTCGGCATTTATTAGTTTTACTTTACTTCTCATATATATGCAAAATCCTATTAAGATCGGATCACTATATCATATAGCTGCCATAGGAACGATCGGTCGAATATTAAGTTTTTGTATGAGAAACATTTTGTTTAGCAAGATATCTTGACCAAACTCGGCATTTATTAGTTTTACTTGACTTCTCAAAAATATGCAAAATCCTATTAAGATCGGATCTCTATATCATAAAGCTGCCATAGGAACGATCGGTCGAAAATTAAGTTTTCGAATGAAAAAATATTTTGTTTTTCAAGATATATTGACCAAACTGGACATTTATTAGTTTTACTCTACTTCTCATATATATGCAAAGTCTTATTAAGATCGGACCACTATATCATATAGCTGCCATAGGAACGATCGGTCGAAAATTAAGTTTTTGTGTGACAAAACATTTTGCCATAAGAGCGATCGGTCGAAAATAATGTTGTATGAAAAAATATTTGTTTTTCAAGATATCTTTACCAAACTCGGCATTTATTAGTTTTACTATACTCCTCAAACATATGCAAAATACTTTTAAGATCGAACTACTATATCATATAGCTGCCATAGGAACGAGCGGTCGAAAATTAAGTTTTTGTATGAGAAACATTTTGTTTAGCAAGATATATTGACCAAACTCTGCATTTATTAGTTTTACTATACTTCTCATATACCACTATATCATATAGCTGCTATAGGAACGATCAGTCGAAAATTAAGTTTTTGTATGAAAAACATTTTGATAATAAAGATATCTTGACCAAACTCGGCATTTGCTCTTTTACTTTACTCCTCATATATATGCAAAATACTTTTAAGATCGAACCACTATATCATATAGCTGCCACAGGATCGAGCGGTCGAACATTATGTTTTTGTGTGAAAAAACATTTGTTATTCAAGATATCTTGACCAAACTCGGCATTTATTAGTTTTACCATACTCCTGATATATATGGAAAGTCCTATTAATATCGCACCACTATATCATATAGATGCCATAAGAACGATCGGTCAAAAATTAAGTTTGTGTGTGAAAAACGCTTTGTTTTTCAAGATATCTTGACCAAACTCGGCATTTATAAGTTTAACTGCAATCCTCATATATAGGAAAATCCTATTATGATCGGACCACTATATCATATAGCTGCCATAGGAACGACCGGTCAAAAAATAAGTTGTTGTATGAAAAACATTTTGTTTTTCAAGATATCTTGACCAAACTCGGCATTTATTAGTTCTACTTTACTCCTCATATATATGCAAAATACTTTTAAGATCGAACCACTATATCATATAGCTGCCACAGGATCGAGCGGTCGAAAATTAAGTTTGTGTGTGAAAAAACATTCTGTTTTTCAAGATATTTTGACCAAACTCGGCATTTATTAGTTTTACTATACTCCTCAAACATATGCAAAATACTTTTAAGATCGAACTACTACATCATATAGCTGCCATAGGAACGAGCGGTCGAAAATTAAGTTTTTGAATGAAAAAACATTTTGTTTTTCAAGATATCTTTACCAAACTGGACATTATTAGTTTTATTATACTTCTCATATATATGCAAAGTCTTATTAAGATCGGACCACTATATCATATAGCTGCCATAGGAACGATCGGTCGACAATTAAGTTTTTGTATAAAAAACAGATATCTTGACCAAACTCGGCATTTGCTAGTTTTACTTTACTCCTCATATATATGCAAAATACTTTTAAGATCGAACCACTATATCATATAGCTGCCATAGGAACAAGCGGTCGAAAATTAAGTTTTGAATGAAAAAACATTTTGTTTTTCAAGATATCTTTACCAAACTGGACATTTATTAGTTTACTATACTTCTCATAAATATGCAAAATCCTATTAAGATCGGATCACTATATCATATAGCTGCCATAGGAACGATCAGTCGAAAATTAAGTTTTCGAACAAAAAAAACCTTTTGTTCATCAAGATATCTTGACCAAAGTCGGCAGTTATTGGTTTTACTAAGCTCCCCATATATATGCAAAATCATATAAAGATCGGATCACTATATCATATAGCTGCCATAGGAACGATCGGTCGAAAATTAAGTTTTTGAATGAAAAAAACATTTTGTTTAGCAAGATATCTTGACCAAACTCGGCATTTATTAGTTTTACTTTACTTCTCATAAATATGCAAAATCCTATTAAGATCGGATCACTATATCATACAGCTGCCATAGGAACGATCGGTGGAAAATTAAGTTTTTGAATGAAAAAACATTTTATTTATCAAGATATCTTGACCAAACTCGGCATTTGCTAGTTTTACTTTACTCCTCATATATATGCAAAATACTTTTAAGATCGATCCACTATATCATATAGCTGCCATAGGAACGAGCGGTCGAAAATTAAGTTTTTGAATGAAAAAACATTTTTTTTTTCAAGATATCTTTACCAAACTGAACATTTATTAGTTTTACTATACTCCTCATATATATGCAAAATACTTTTAAGATCGATCCACTATATCATATATCTGCCATAGGAACGAGCGGTCGAAAATTAAGTTTTTGAATGAAAAAACATTTTGTTTTTCAAGATATCTTTACCAAACTCGGCATTTATTAGTTTTACTTTACTTCTCATAAATATGCAAAATCCTATTAAGATCGGATCACTATATCATATAACTGCCATAGGAACTAGCGGTCGAAAATTAAGTTTTTGAATGAAAAAACATTTTGTTTTTCAAGATATCTTTACCAAACTGAACATTTATAAGTTTTACTATACTCCTCATATATATACAAAATCCGATTAAGATCGATCCACTATATTATATATCTGCCATAGGAACGAGCGGTCGAAAATTAAGTTTTTGAATGAAAAAACATTTTGTTTTCAAGATATCTTTACCAAACTCGGCATTTATTAGTTTTACTTTACTTCTCATAAATATGCAAAATCCTATTAAGATCGGACCACTATATCATATATCTGCCATAGGAACGATCGGTCGAAAATTAAGTTTTTGAATGAAAAAAACATTTTGTTTTTCAAGATATCTTTACCAAACTCGGCATTTATTAGTTTTACTTTACTTCTCATAAATATGCAAAATCCTATTAAGATCGGACCACTATATCATATAGCTGCCATAAGAACGATCGGTCGAAAATTATGTTGTATGAAAAAATATTTTGTTTTTCAAGATATTTACCAAACTCGGCATTTATTAGTTTTACTATACTCCTCAAACATATGCAAAATACTTTTAAGATGGAACTACTATATCATATAGCTGCCATAGGAACAAGCGGTCAAAAATTAAGTTTTTGTATGAGAAACATTTTGTTTAGCAAGATATCTTGACCAAACTCGGAATTTATAAGTTTTACTTGACTTCTCAAAAATATGCAAAATCTATTAAGATCGGATCACTATAGCATATAGCTGCCATAGGAACGATCGGTCGAAAATTAAGTTTTTGAATGAAAAAACATTTTGTTTTTCAAGTTATCTTGCCCAAACTGGTTTTTGAATGAAAAAACATTTTGTTTTTCAAGATAGCTTGACCAAAGTCGGCATTTATTAGTTTTACTTAGCTTCCCATATATATGCAAAATCATATTAAGATCGGACCACTATATCATATAGCTGCCATAGGAACGATCGGTCGAAAATTAAGTTATATGAATGAACATTTTGTTTTTCAAGATATATTGACCAAACTCGACATTTAATAGTTTTACTATACTCCTCGTATATATGCAAAATACTTTTAAGATCGATCCACTATATCATATAGCTGCCATAGGAACGATCGGTCGAAAATTAAGTTTTTGTATGAGAAACATTTTGTTTAGCAAGATGTCTTGACCAAACTCGGCACTTATTAGTTTTACTATACTTCTCATAAATATGCAAAATCCTATTAAGATCGGATCACTATATCATATAGCTGCCATAGGAACGATCAGTCGAAAATTAAGTTTTCGAACAAAAAAAACCTTTTGTTCATCAAGATATCTTGACCAAAGTCGGCAGTTATTGGTTTTACTAAGCTCCCCATATATATGCAAAATCATGTAAAGATCGGATCACTATATCATATAGCTGCCATAGGAACGATCGGTCGAAAATTAAGTTTTTGAATGAAAAAAACATTTTGTTTAGCAAGATATCTTGACCAAACTCGGCATTTATTAGTTTTACTTTACTTCTCATAAATATGCAAAATCCTATTAAGATCGGATCACTATATCATACAGCTGCCATAGGAACGATCGGTGGAAAATTAAGTTTTTGAATGAAAAACATTTTATTTATCAAGATATCTTGACCAAACTCGGCATTTGCTAGTTTTACTTTACTCCTCATATATATGCAAAATACTTTTAAGATCGATCCACTATATCATATAGCTGCCATAGGAACGAGCGGTCGAAAATTAAGTTTTTGAATGAAAAAACATTTTTTTTTTCAAGATATCTTTACCAAACTGAACATTTATTAGTTTTACTATACTCCTCATATATATGCAAAATACTTTTAAGATCGATCCACTATATCATATATCTGCCATAGGAACGAGCGGTCGAAAATTAAGTTTTTGAATGAAAAAACATTTTGTTTTTCAAGATATCTTTACCAAACTCGGCATTTATTAGTTTTACTTTACTTCTCATAAATATGCAAAATCCTATTAAGATCGGATCACTATATCATATAACTGCCATAGGAACTAGCGGTCGAAAATTAAGTTTTGAATGAAAAAACATTTTGTTTTTCAAGATATCTTTACCAAACTGAACATTTATAAGTTTTACTATACTCCTCATATATATGAAAAATACTTTTAAGATCGATCCACTATATCATATATCTGCCATAGGAACGAGCGGTCGAAAATTAAGTTTTTGAATGAAAAAACATTTTGTTTTTCAAGATATCTTTACCAAACTCGGCATTTATTAGTTTTACTTTACTTCTCATAAATATGCAAAATCCTATTAAGATCGGACCACTATATCATATAGCTGCCATAGGAACGATCGGTCGAAAATTAAGTTTTTGTGTGACAAGACATTTTGCCATAAGAACGATCGGTCGAAAATTATGTTGTATGAAAAAATATTTTGTTTTTCAAGATATCTTTACCAAACTCGGCATTTATTAGTTTTACTATACTCCTCAAACATATGCAAAATACTTTTAAGATGGAACTACTATATCATATAGCTGCCATAGGAACAAGCGGTCAAAAATTAAGTTTTTGTATGAGAAACATTTTGTTTAGCAAGATATCTTGACCAAACTCGGCAATTATAAGTTTTACTTGACTTCTCAAAAATATGCAAAATCCTATTAAGATCGGATCACTATAGCATATAGCTGCCATAGGAACGATCGGTCGAAAATTAAGTTTTTGAATGAAAAAACATTTTGTTTTTCAAGTTATCTTGACCAAACTGGTTTTTGAATGAAAAAACATTTTGTTTTTCAAGATAGCTTGACCAAAGTCGGCATTTATTAGTTTTACTTAGCTTCCCATATATATGCAAAATCATATTAAGATCGGACCACTATATCATATAGCTGCCATAGGAACGATCGGTCGAAAATTAAGTTATATGAATGAACATTTTGTTTTTCAAGATATATTGACCAAACTCGACATTTAATAGTTTTACTATACTCCTCGTATATATGCAAAATACTTTTAAGATCGATCCACTATATCATATAGCTGCCATAGGAACGATCGGTCGAAAATTAAGTTTTTGTATGAGAAACATTTTGTTTAGCAAGATGTCTTGACCAAACTCGGCACTTATTAGTTTTACTTTACTTCTCATAAATATGCAAAATCCTATTAAGATCGGATCACTATATCATATAGCTGCCATAGGAACGTTCAGTCGAAAATTAAGTTTTTGAATAAAAAACCTTTTGTTTATCAAGATATCTTGACCAAAGTTTTACTATACTTCTCATATATATGCAAAGTCTTATTAAGATCGGACCACTATATCATATAGCTGCCATAGGAACGATCGGTCGAAAATTAAGTTTTGTGTGACAAAACATTTTGCCATAAGAACGATCGGTCGAAAATTATGTTGTATGAAAAATATTTTGTTTTTCAAGATATCTTTCAAGACATCTGTCCAAAATCAAGTTGTTGTATGAAAAAACTTTTTTTTTAAGATATCTTGACCAAACTAGGCATTTCTAACTTTTACTTTACTTCTCATATATATGCAAAATCCTATTAAGATCGGATCACTATATCATATAGCTGCCATAGGAACAATCGGTCGAAAATTAAGTTTTTGTATGAGAAACATTTTGTTTAGCAAGATATCTTGACCAAACTCGGCATTTATTAGTTTTACTTTACTTCTCATAAATATGCAAAATCCTATTAAGATCATATCACTATATCATATAGCTGCCATAGGAACGATCGGTGGAAAATTAAGTTTTTGAATGAAAAACATTTTGCTTATCAAGATATCTTGACCAAAGTCGGCAGTTATTAGTTTTACTAAGCTCCCCATATATATGCAAAATCATATTAAGATCGGACCACTATATCATATAGCTGCCATAGGAACGATCGGTCGAAAATTAAGTTTTTGAATGAAAAAACATTTTGTTTTTCAAGATATCTTTACCAAACTGGAAATTTATTAGTTTTACTATACTTCTCATATATATGCAAAGTCTTATTAAGATCGGACCACTATATCATATAGCTGCCATAGGAACGATCGGTCGACAATTAAGTTTTTGTGTGACAAAACATTTTGCCATAAGAACGATCGGTCGAAAATTATGTTGTATGAAAAAATATTTTGTTTTTCAAGATATCTTTACCAAACTCGGCATTTATTAGTTTTACTATACTCCTCAAACATATGCAAAATACTTTTAAGATCGAACTACTATATCATATAGCTGCCATAGGAACGAGCGGTCGAAAATTAAGTTTTTGAAAAAAAAACATTTTTTTTTTCAAGATATCTTTACCAAACTGGACATTTATTAGTTTATTATACATCTCATATATATGCAAAGTCTTATTAAGATCGGACCACTATATCATATAGCTGCCATAGGAACGATCGGTCGACAATTAAGTTTTTGTATAAAAAACATTTTATTTATCAAGATATCTTGACCAAACTCGGCATTTGCTAGTTTTACTTTACTCCTCATATATATGCAAAATACTTTTAAGATCGATCCACTATATCATATAGCTGCCATAGGAACGACCGGTCGAAAATTAAGCTTTTGAATGAAAAAACATTTTGTTTTTCAAGATATCTTTACCAAACTGAACATTTATTAATTTAACTATACTTCTCATAAATATGCAAAATCCTATTAAGATCGGATCACTATATCATATAGCTGCCATAGGAACGATCAGTCGAAAATTAAGTTTTTGAATAAAAAAACCTTTTGTTCATCAAGATATCTTGACCAAAGTCGGCAGTTATTAGTTTTACTAAGCTCCCCATATATATGCAAAATCATATAAAGATCGGACCATATATCATATAGCTGCCATAGGAACGATCGGTCGAAAATAAAGTTGTTGTATGAAAAACATTTTTTTTCAAGATTTCTTGACCAAACTAGGCATTTGTTAGTTTTACTTTACTTCTCATATATATGAAAAATACTATTAAGATCGGATCACTATATCATACAGCTGCCATAGGAACGATCACTCGAAAATTAAGTTTTGAATAAAAAAACCTTTTGTTTATCAAGATATCTTGACCAAAGTCGGCAGTTATTAGTTTTACTAAGCTCCCTATATATATGCAAAATCTTATTAAGTTCGGATCACTATATCATATAGCTGCCATAGGAACGATCGGTCGAAAATTAAGTTTTTGATTGAAAAAACATTTTGTTTTTCAAGATATCTTGACCTATATCACTATATCATATAGCTGCCATAGGAACGATCGGTCGAAAATTAAGTTTTTGTGTGACAAAACATTTTGCCATAAGAACGATCGGTCGAAAATTATGTTGTATGAAAAAAATATTTTGTTTTTCAAGATATCTTTCAAGACATCTGTCGAAAATCAAGTTGTTGTATGAAAAAACATTTTGTTTAGCAAGATATCTTGACCAAACTAGGCATTTCTAACTTTTACTTTACTTCTCATATATATGCAAAATCCTATTAAGATCGGATCACTATATCATATAGCTGCCATAGGAACGATCGGTCGAAAATTAAGTTTTTGTATGAGAAACATTTTGTTTAGCAAGATATCTTGATCAAACTCGGCATTTATTAGTTTTACTTACTTCTTATAAATATGCAAAATCCTATTAAGATCGTATCACTATATCATATAGCTGCCATAGGAACGATCGGTGGAAAATTAAGTTTTTGAATGAAAAAACATTTTGTTTATCAAGATATCTTGACCAAAGTCGGCAGTATTAGTTTTACTAAGCTCCCCATATATATGCAAAATCATATTAAGATCGGACCACTATATCATATAGCTGCCATAGGAACGATCGGTCGAAAATTAAGTTTTTGAATGAAAAAACATTTTGTTTTTCAAGATATCTTTACCAAACTGGACATTTATTAGTTTTACTATACTTCTCATATATATGCAAAGTCTTATTAAGATCGGACCACTATATCATACAGCTGCCATGGAAACGATCGGTCGACAATTAAGTATTTGTGTGACAAAACATTTTGCCATAAGAACGATCGGTCGAAAATTATGTTGTATGAAAAAATATTTGTTTTTCAAGATATCTTTACCAAACTCGGCATTTATTAGTTTTACTATACTCCTCAAAACATATGCAAAATACTTTTAAGATCGAACTACTATATCATATAGCTGCCATAGGAACGAGCGGTCGGAAATTAAGTTTTGAATGAAAAAACATTTTGTTTTTCAAGATATCTTTACCAAACTGGACATTTATTAGTTTTATTATACATCTCATATATATGCAAAGTCTTATTAAGATCGGACCACTATATCATATAGCTGCCATAGGAACGATCAGTCGACAATTAAGTTTTTGTATAAAAAACATTTTATTTATCAAGATATCTTGACCCAAACTTGGCATTGGTAGTTTTACTTTACTCCTCATATATATGCAAAATACTTTTAAGATCGATCCACTATATCATATAGCTGCCATAGGAACGAGCGGTCGAAAATTAAGTTTTTGAATGAAAAAACATTTTGTTTTTCAAGATATCTTTACCAAACTGGACATTTATTAGTTTACTATACTTCTCATAAATATGCAAAATCCTATTAAGATCGGATCACTATATCATATAGCTGCCATAGGAACGATCAGTCGAAAATTAAGTTTTTGAATAAAAAAACCTTTTGTTCATCAAGATATCTTGACCAAAGTCGGCAGTTATTAGTTTTACTAAGCTCCCTATATATATGCAAAATCTTATTAAGTTCGGATCACTATATCATATAGCTGCCATAGGAACGATCGGTCGAAAATTAAGTTTTTGAATGAAAAAAACATTTTTTTTTAAGATATCTTGACCAAACTAGGCATTTCTAACTTTTACTTTACTTCTCATATATATGCAAATCCTATTAAGATCGGATCACTATATCATATAGCTGCCATAGGAACGATCGGTCGAAAATTAAGTTTTTGAATGAAAAACATTTTGTTTTTCAAGATATCTTGACCAAACTGGACATTTATTAGTTTTACTATACTTCTCATAAATATGCAAAATCCTATTAAGATCGGATCACTATATCATATAGCTGCCATAGGAACGATCAGTCGAAAATTAAGTTTTTGAATAAAAAAACCTTTTGTTCATCAAGATATCTTGACCAAAGTCGGCAGTTATTAGTTTTACTAAGCTCCCTATATATATGCAAAATCCTATTAAGATCGGATCACTATATCATATAGCTGCCATAGGAACGATCGGTCGAAAATTAAGTTTTGAATGAAAAAAACATTTTGTTTTTCAAGATATCTTGACCAAACTGGACATTTATTAGTTTTACTATACTTCTCATAAATATGCAAAATACTTTTAAGATCGAACTACTATATCATATAGCTGCCATAGGAACGAGCGGTCGAAAATTAAGTTTTTGAATGAAAAAACATTTTGTTTTTCAAGATATCTTACCAAACTGGACATTTATTAGTTTTATTATACATATCATATATATGCAAAGTCTTATTAAGATCGGACCACTATATCATATAGCTGCCATAGGAACGATCAGTCGACAATTAAGTTTTTGTATAAAAAATATGTTATTTATCAAGATATCTTGACCAAACTTGGCATTGGTAGTTTTACTATACTTCTCATATATATGCAAAGTCTTATTAAGATCGGACCACTACATCATATAGCTGCCATAGGAACGATCGGTCGAAAATTAAGTTTTGTATGAGAAACATTTTGTTTAGCAAGATATCTTGACCAAACTCGGCATTTATTAGTTTTACTTACTTCTCATAAATATGCAAAATCCTATTAAGATCGTATCACTATATCATATAGCTGCCATAGGAACGAGCGGTCGAAAATTAAGTTTTTGAATGAAAAAACATTTTGTTTTTCAAGATATCTTTACCAAACTGGACATTATTAGTTTTACTATACTTCTCATAAATATGCAAAATCCTATTTAGATCGGATCAACTATATCATTAGCTGCCATAGGAACGATCAGTCGAAAATTAAGTTTTTGAATAAAAAAACCTTTTGTTCATCAAGATATCTTGACCAAAGTCGGCAGTTATTAGTTTTACTAAGCTCCCTATATATATGCAAAATCTTATTAAGTTCGGATCACTATATCATATAGCTGCCATAGGAACGATCTGTCGAAAATTAAGTTTTTGAATGAAAAAACATTTTGTTTTCAAGATATCTTTACCAAACTGGACATTTATTAGTTTTACTATACTTCTCATAAATATGCAAAATCATATAAAGATCGGACCACTATATCATATAGCTGCCATAGGAACGATCGGTCGAAAATCAAGTTGTTGTATGAAAAAACATTTTTTTCAAGATTTCTTGACCAAACTAGGCATTTGTTAGTTTTACTTTACTTCTCATATATATGCAAAATACTATAAAGATCGGATCACTATATCATACAGCTGCCATAGGAACGATCGGTCGAAAATTAAGTTGTTGTATGAATGAACATTTTGTTTTTCAAGATATATTGACCAAACTCGACATTAATAGTTTTACTATACTCCTCGTATATATGCAAAATACTTTTAAGATCGCTCCACTATATCATATAGCTGCCATAGGAACGATCGGTCGAAAATTAAGTTTTTGTATGAGAAACATTTTGTTTAGCAAGATATCTTGACCAAACTCGGCAGTTATTAGTTTTACTAAGCTCCCTATAATATGCAAAATTCTATTAAGTTCGGATCACTATATCATATAGCTGCCATAGGAACGATCGGTCGAAAATTAAGTTTTTGAATGAAAAAACATTTTGTTTTTCAAGATATCTTTCAAGACATCTGTCGAAAATCAAGTTGTTGTATGAAAAAACTTGTTTTTAGATATCTTGACCAAAACTAGGCATTTCTAACTTTTACTTTACTTCTCATATATATGCAAAATCCTATTAAGATCGGATCACTATATCATATAGCTGCCATAGGAACGATCGGTCGAAAATTAAGTTTTTGAATGAAAAAACATTTTGTTTTTCAAGATATCTTGACCAAACTGGACATGTATTAGTTTACTATACTTCTCATATATATGCAAAGTCTTATTAAGATCGGACCACTACATCATATAGCTGCCATAGGAACGATCGGTCGAAAATTAAGTTTTGTATGAGAAACATTTGTTTAGCAAGATATCTTGACCAAACTCGGCATTTATTAGTTTTACTTTACTTCTTCATAAATATGCAAAATCCTATTAAGATCGTATCACTATATCATATAGCTGCCATAGGAAAATTAAGTTTTGAATGAAAAAACATTTGTTTTTCAAGATATCTTTACCAAAACTGGACATTTATTAGTTTTACTATACTTCTCATAAATATGCAAAATCCTATTAAGATCGGATCACTATATCATATAGCTGCCATAGGAACGATCAGTCGAAAATTAAGTTTTGAATAAAAAAACCTTTTGTTCATCAAGATATCTGACCAAAGTCGGCAGTTATTAGTTTTACTAAGCTCCCTATATATATGCAAAATCTTATTAAGTTCGGATCACTATATCATATAGCTGCCATGGGAACGATCTGTCGAAAATTAAGTTTTGAATGAAAAAAACATTTTGTTTTTCAAGATATCTTTACCAAACTGGACATTTATTAGTTTACTATACTTCTCATAAATATGCAAAATATATAAAGATCGGACCACTATATCATATAGCTGCCATAGGAACGATCAGTCGACAATTAAGTTGTTGTATGAAAAAACATTTTTTTCAAGATTTCTTGACCAACTAGGCATTTGTTAGTTTTACTTTACTTCTCATATATATGCAAAATACTATAAAGATCGGATCACTATATCATACAGCTGCCATAGGAACGATCGGTCGAAAATTAAGTTGTTGTATGATGAACATTTTGTTTTTCAAGATATATTGACCAAACTTGACATTTAATAGTTTTACTATACTCCTCGTATATATGCAAAATACTTTTAAGATCGCTCCACTATATCATATAGCTGCCATAGGAACGATCGGTCGAAAATTAAGTTTTGTATGAGAAACATTTTGTTAGCAAGATATCTTGACCAAACTCGGCACTTATTAGTTTTACTTTACTTCTCATAAATATGCAAAATCCTATTAAGATCGGACCACTATATCATATAGCTGCCATAGGAACGATCAGTCGAAAATTATGTTTTTGAATAAAAAAACCTTTTTTTAATAAAGATATCTTGACTAAAGTCGGCAGTTATTAGTTTTACTAAGCTCCTATATATATGCAAAATCTTATTAAGTTCGGATCACTATATCATATAGCTGCCATAGGAACGATCGGTCGAAAATTAAGTTTTTGAATGAAAAACATTTTGTTTTTCAAGATATCTTGACCAAACTGGACATGTATTAGTTTTACTATACTTCTCATATATATGCAAAGTCTTATTAAGATCGGACCACTATCTCATATAACTGCCATAGGAACGATCGGTCGACAATTAAGTTTTTGTGTGACAAAACATTTTGCCATAAGAACGATCGGTCGAAAATTATGTTGTATGAAAAAACATTTTGTTTTTCAAGATATCTTACCAAATCGGCATTATTAGTTTTACTATACTCCTCAAACATATGCAAATACTTTTAAGATCGAACTACTATATCATATAGCTGCCATAGGAACGAGCGGTCGAAAATCAAGTTGTTGTATGAAAAAAACATTTTTTTTAAGATATCTTCACCAAACTAGGCATTTCTAACTTTTACTTACTCTCATATATATGCAAAATCTATTAAGATCGTATCACTATATCATATAGCTGCCATAGGAACGATCGGTGGAAAATTAAGTTTTTGAATGAAAAAACATTTTGTTTATCAAGATATCTTGACCAAAGTCGGCAGTTATTAGTTTTACTAAGCTCCCCATATATATGCAAAATCATATTAAAGATCGGACCACTATATCATATAGCTGCCATAGGAACGATCGGTCGAAAATTAAGTTTTTGAATGAAAAAACATTTTGTTTTTCAAGATATCTTTACCAAACTGGAATTTATTAGTTTTACTATACTTCTCATATATGCAAAGTCTTATTAAGATCGGACCACTATATCATATACCTGCCATAGGAACGATCGGTCGACAATTAAGTTTTGTGTGTGACAAAACATTTGCCATAAGAACGATCGGTCGAAAATTATGTTTGTATAAAATATTTGTTTTTTCAAGATATCTTTACCAAACTCGGCATTTATTAGTTTTACTATACTCCTCAAACATATGCAAAATACTTTTAAGATCGAATACTATATCATATAGCTGCCATAGGAACGAGCGGTCGAAAAATTAAGTTTTTGAATGAAAAAACATTTTGTTTTTCAAGATAGCTTTACCAAACTGGACATTTATTAGTTTTATATACATCTCATATATATGCAAAGTCTTATTAAGATCGGACCACTATATCATATAGCTGCCATAGGAACGATCAGTCGACAATAAGTTTTGTATAAAAAACATTTATTTATCAAGATATCTTGACCAAACT